>CM029362.1:23346779-23528547 GCA_017140985.1 Hormaphis cornu
GTTTATTATTAACTATAGCGAACCCGGCGCGCTTTGCTGCGCAATTCAGAAATCTATATATATATATATTATAATCAACAATTGCGTCGAAGGCGTGACGTTGATCATCGACCAACTTTGGCACATTGTCTTGAACGTACTGATTTAATTGATTGAAATCGTAAGAAACTCTAATGGCAGCATCAAAAGGATTATCATGACTTTGATCTCGAACAGGAGAAATCAATCCAAACTCGGTTAAATATTTTTCTGAAAGACAAACAACTTAATAAAATAAATTTGTAAAAACTTGGGAGAATCTTCAGTTTCGGGCAATAAAGTGCCATGTCTATGGTAAACTTGGCCCTGAATTTTAAAAGTAGGCATAAAATTGCCTTCGTGGATTTCTTTGGCGCCAAAAGATGTCATCTGGAAAAGGGTATTGTACTGTCTAGTATTATTAAGAAAATGTTTTGATTGTGGGTGCTCGTCCAAAATCAAACTTCTTAATAAATCTGGTGGATCTTCAAGCTCTTGAAGAACCACTTTTCCACCAGAACAACAAAGACCTGCAGCCTCTTTTTCCCATTTCAATGCGTTGCATTTAATGCATTTTTTTGTCATGGCTCCTATTTGAATAACAGGTATATTCAAATAGTCAATTTCTGACCGATAATTAAAAGCAGATCCTAAACTTAAATTAGCATTGGAGCGTAATTGAATAATGTTTCGATTACGTTGCTCTTCAAGTCTTTGAGAACGTTCTGTGGAAGTTTCTTGACGTCTCCGAGTATGCATTTGGTTTGCATTGGAAGTTCTTCTTCCAATGCGTGGCCTTGATGCCCTCGGCATTGTCAAAATTAAAATAATTAAAACTAATTGTATGCAAAAACGATAGTTTTCACTACGTTTTAAGAGGATAGTGGCCTTGAAAAAGGCCGGATTGATATAATAATTTTAAATGAGAACTTAAGTTTTTTTACTAATAGCAGCAGCTAAGAAACACAATTAACTCCGCAAGCCAGTCCATCAAACCTCATAAGAGATTCGCTAACCGCGCAAACAAAGTCAACAATGTTTCAAACTTTAAGCTGCAAAAATAGAAAAATAAAGAACGACTGGTTTCAAGCGTATTAAATTTGCCTGCTCAAGAGCTGTCACAAAGCGTGATCAATTAAGCTTTCCGTCTGAAAATTCGCTCTTATATAGGTCTAATAATAGAGGTGCCCCCTCCAGGTGCAGATACTCGCGCTGTCATTGGTTCGCATCAACTTTTTGGAACAGCGACGTGATTAAATCGGAGCACCTGGTGGGGGAAACGAACTGCATTGTGTTTTCGCCCTCTGTTTTCGTAATCAGTTTTCATTGCTCAATTAGTTAGTTAAATAAATAATTTTTTGCATTTTTTCTTGTTCTAAAACCATCTACGCCCTACGAAGAACAGTTTCGCAAAGTTTCAGCTCAATCCGTTCAGTAGTTTTTGCAGTTAGTAAACACAACGCAAAAACTTGACTTTGTTTTATAAATAGTAGGGATTTTATTTCAATCATTTTTTAATTTTTTTTTTTTTTTTTTAAGTACTTTCTGAGTTATGTGCCGAAAACGACGAAAATGGCGAAATCGCGAAATCCGGCGTCAGATCAGCAAATACCTATTAAACTATTGTTATATAAACATATTCCGTGTCCTTTTCAAACTTTTTTGTACTAAATTAATTTAATACGTTATAAAATATCGAAATAAGTGTTTCCTAGGTATAATACAATATTTTTTTTTTTTTTTGTATTTTTATTTTTGTGTCTGTGGCACGTGTAGCTCCTAGGGAATTGCTCCGATCTTCAAAAACAGTACCTCTTTCCGGTAGAGAATTTTATATCCTTGGTGCACTGTTCATCGTGTATTTTCGAAATTTTCGATTCCAAAAAAGTTTTTCAGGAAAAACAAAAAAAAAATTTAAGAAAAAACAGAAAAAAAGTACGGAAAACGCATTTTTGACAAAATCAATTTTGTTAATTGGTCATAACTCCCAAAATAATGATTGGAAAGACTTGATATTTTCACACAATGTTAACATTGGTAATGTACAGGTGTGAGGCAAAACATTTCACAAATTTATGAGCTAAATATAGAAATTTCCAATTTTATTGTCATTTAATTTCAATAAAAAACTTAAATTTTCCAGAAAAAGTTTTGAAAATTCAATACAATGTTGACAACATACATAACTGTTCGTAACTAAAAAATTTCAAAAATCGTTCGTCACAATTTTTTTTTTATAGTCGTTTTAATTCTGAAAATTGGCCGAAATTGGTCATTTTGTGTTTTTTTTTTTAAAAAAAATTCTAATTTACACAATTTTATTATTTAAGAATTAAAAATTTAATATGTTATGTAAAACAAAAATTGCTATAAGTATACGAAAATTTCAAAGAAATCGGCCCAGTAGTTTTTTTTTTCATTCGAATACTTTCTCATCCTTTACACGACAATAAGTTTAGTAGGGTAGATTCTTCGGAATACTAGTCTATCGAGTACGATAGTAATACGATATCGCGCTCGGACGGTGTTGTATTCTCGTCTCAGACGTTTCAGTATAGAACAAAATGAGAGCTTTGGCGGAGAATTCTCTGAATACTAAACGGGCACTTATATTCTCGTGTAACGGAAAACGTCTATAGTTTTCCCAATCTGGAATGTAAAATATAAAATAACGTCCCTCTCCAGAGCATTAACCGTATCATGTACGGATTTATATATATATACATACGTTCTGAAAATAAAAAAGAATAATTTTTTATTACCACTTTTTACCGTTTTCCGCGTCTGGCGGTTTCGGGCGTGAGGTAACAATTGCCGTTTAAAACCACATTTACGCCGCCGTCGAGCCGGCTTGCTGGGTACTCGAACGGATTTAGTATCTACAGGTCGTCAGAAAACCGTTGATATCGTTTATCGCCACAAAATGTTGGCGGTTATAATCGGATTTCAAATGAAATAAACTACATCGAGTTCGCGGTTCTTTCCAGTGGATTTTTCAAACCGGACGTATTTAATTGTTAACAGTAATGTTGACGAAGCCATACAGTACAAACGATTTTCATTGAGTTCCGTGCTAAAAAAAAAAAAAACCACCTTTTATAGTAAAATCTCAATCCTTATCTGTAGTAGGTAAAATAGAACGGTTAGAACTTGAAAAGTATAAAAAAGAAAAAAGCCTATTAATAACCGGAACACACAACGCAAAATGTTAAGACGTAATATCATGATAGAACTGTAGCACTTGGTGATAAAAAGTTTATCACACGATTTTTATATTGTTATTAATTTTAACTGACTCGTATACACGGTATTGTCAATTCTATCAGTTTTGTAAAACTAACCGAATTGGATAGTAAGGTTTCATAAAGAAAAATTAGAATAGAAAACCTTGTAGAAATTATTCAACGACCTGTTTTACGATAAGTTGTATTTTTTGTTTTAAATGTAATTTTTTTTTTTATTTATAAAGGCATCTGTTTCTGGAACGTTCGTAATCCACAGACTGCAGAGTGATACAATTATTTCTCTGGTGGTTGCGTTCTCCAACATTAGACTGTAAAAGTTTTTTTTTCTTCTTTACGGAATTTGCTTCAATTTTTTTTTTTTTTTTTTTATCATGAATATCTCGGATTTAATTTCGATTCCAACTAGTTTCAAAGTTTCAGTTCGATTTTGGTCCTCGCTTAAATACTTATATAATAGCTAAGTAATTGATTATCAGGATTCGAAACGTACTGATATAAATCAATTATTTACGCTTTAACCGTAGTTTTTACGTAACTTTTGCATGTCGAAATTGTTTTGTTTTTCCTCTACGATTCCATATAATTGCTTAAACTATAGTTTCGTTTGATTTTCTTTTGTTTAAACGTGTTTTTTACTTTTCTGTTGCTCAACCCTTTCATACCCAAGTCTTCTGTGCGTCATATATCTAAAACGCATTATTATACGTTTTCTTGAAAACTGTTTTCTTGAAACAATATAATATTGTTCTGTTCAAGTTTCGTATAAATTTCCATCAGAATTCGAGCAACAAATAATTTCAATTTTCATTGTTATTTTAGCATTTTCTTCGAATGGGATTTAAAATTTGTAATCTAAATGCGCCATAGGTATTATGATTTCCATCATATTGTACGGGGTGTTCGTATTTTTCTTCACAAAGCTTTTTACTAATTCAACATACCGAGGTGTAATCTTTATTTAAATTTAAAAATAATATTACATTTTTTATACCCGTATAACGTAATACTATCTTCGATCTTTGTGCAACATTTAAATTGCTTTTTAGCAAAAATTATATACATGTAATGTGTATATGCTATACAACGTAAAATTAGATTTCTCAAGCGTTGTATAATATTAAGTACTTTGTAAATATTTTAAACCTGGAAACAAAATTATGTACGTTCTTCGTGATTATGAATGTGAAATACATTCGTCGATTTTTGTCTGGGGAAAATTGTTTGAAAACAAATCTAATAAGAGTACGTTTACATAGGGCACACGCAGATTATAATATTTTATAATTTTTTCGACAAGACGTATAATATTGTTTCACGTGCGTATAATATGTTCACTGCAGTCTTAGAAATAATTTAACGTTGTTGATTGACGCTGAAGATGACTACATAGATATAGTTGTTGGAAAACGTATACGCGTTACAAAAACGTATTATTTTTGTGATTTTGAATTTAAAATCGTTCAGCGAATGCTAATTATAATTCAATAAAAACAACAACATATTGGTATCTTAAGTAAAAGACAAAAGTAATTTCATTAAAGTTTTTTTTTTTTAAATGTGTGTAGTCACTGATCACTGATTCAACAAAACAGAACATATAGAAGAAATCACCGTAAACAATATACGAATCAAGAATAAAAAGTCGGAATCATTGTAGGTCGCGTGGGTAGTTTGATGTTGTGGGTCACTGTTTTGGAAGGTTTATATAGAAGTTGTATATTACTTCTGTAAGCAATTAAAGGTTAAAAATTAAAAATTGCTTACGAAAATAACTATTCTGAGTGAGCTCAAGGTCTCAAATAGAAAAATAGAAAGAATAGAAAAATAAAGAAATTAGTCACAAAGTTTAATTTAGTTTATTAATTGAAATGTTCACGTTTTTGTTGTATCAATTGCACGACAGTGCGTAATTTCATTGTTATTATCAAAATAACACCGTTTTTCAGTAGGTACCAGGCTTTCAGAATCTACCCGGCGGATTTTTTTGAAATTTTTTTCTTCAGACAGACAGTTTTGTTTTACATAACATATTTAAATCTTAAATAACAAATTTGTGTGAGTTACAAATTTTTTTCCATAAACAGTCAAAGGTATGACCAATTTTCGAAATTTTTAGTAGCATATGTACATGCATAATATTGTATTTGCATATTGTCAATCTTGTATTACATTTCCGAAACATTTTGTGGAAAATTAAACTTTTTATCGAACGAAAATTACAAAATGAACGAAAACTTCAAAGTTATTTGCTCAAAAATTTTTGAAATTCGTATCAGACCTGTAAGTTGCCAATTTAAATGTTATGTAATAGTTTCAGCTTATTTCGATCATTATCGTGGAAGGCTAAAAGGCTAAAAATCCAAATCGTTTATGTCAAAAACACGTTTGCCGTAATTTTTAACGCGTTTCCACAATTTTCGCTTAGTTTTTTGATTGTAACTTTTAAATTTTTTTTGCGCTTAAATGGTCGTGTAGTATTTAGTAATAATGATTTTGTTCTTCGGTTTTAGGTGAAAAGAAGTATAATGCTTAAAATGGCTGTCGCGTGCCAAGACGACGTAGCAAATAAGCAGACCAGATTCCACGAGATGTACGTGCAGCGACATAACAACGTCAGGTAAGACGATCATGTGGTGACGTGTACATACGGTTTTTTGTTTTTAGTAAACAATTTTCCGCAATGGTTCGAAATTCTAATACTCGCAAGTACTTGTTACGATCTTTATCGGATTTTCAAATGCGTGACTAAAATTTCAATGTCAATTTTCAAGAAATTACCCAGTGCAATACAAAATTTAAATTTTCTTAGATTCTGAGCGCGGCGAAAAGAATTCTAAAAGCGAATTCCTTAAATTCGATTTCTATTTCATACGTTCGTTTGATTAAAGATTTAAAGATTTTTACACTTCCTTAGGTACCAGCTTACTTTTTTTTAGAATAAGGGCACAGAATGTTGGAAAAGAAATCAATATTTTTGTTAAACTCACTAATGTATTAAAATTGCGTATACTCTACTCCGTGTTACTTTTTAATGTTATGAACAAATTATCATAACTATAATTTTGACATTTATTTTTAACTATAATAATATAGATTTTTCTTCTGTTTGAATAGCATTTTATACGCAGACATTGTTAATTTTACACCATTGTCCGAACAACTGTCTGCGTCCGACCTTGTGAAAACCCTGAACGAACTATTCGGCCGTTTCGATCAAATAGCTCAAGTAAGTCAACAATTTAAGTGATCATAACATTATGTTGGTGCATATTTGATATAACATAACGAGCTCGACAAACCCCAAACTCTGAAAAATTTGTATAAACTGTGTAAACGATGGATCTACATTTGATATGATTATTTTTGCACATTTTTTTTGTAGTTTAATTTCTGTATTTATTAATTATTTTCACGCGAACATCGTAAAATAACCATTTCTGCGCGACAAATTTTAAAAAGTTTTATATCATTTTTTTTTTTTTTATCATAAAAATGACAACATTTTATAGGGCGCCACGTTTGCACCCTATAAAATAATCTACAATAATTTATTTTTGTAGATCTTCTGTACAATATGATGATAAAATTAAGCCATTTTTCTGAACGTTCAACCGTATTTAAATGAATCAACGTTACCGAAATTTAAAGAAGTCACATCGTCGCGCCCTATGTAATGTTGTCTTCTACACGATGAAAAAATCCGATTTTGAAATGATTAAAAATTGAAGTCATAAGAATTTTTCCAGCGAAACAATTTTTTTTTTTTTATTATTATACTGCGATACCTTGCCTCTTCACAACATTTTGTAAGAAACCTATTTATTATTGTTTAAATATAGCATATAAAAACTATGTTCTCGGTTTTCAGTAAACAGTTCTTCCCTAAATCGATACCGTGTAAAATAAGAATACTTTGCACCAATTTTTTTTTGTTTTTGTTTTTAATTTGTCTTAACATTCTATTGAACGTCAAAATTGTTTAAACTGTCTTGTTCTTGACAAAAATACTTGGGGTTTTAATTTTTTTTATATTTGTACCCTGATTTTGTTTCATATTACGCCTTAGTAATTATAAACAAAAAAATGTGCTAAAAAATTGGTGAATAATTCATACATATTTTCACACTCGTATTAGTTTTCTTTATTTAGTTTTTTTCCATTTCTTTTTCAAATGTAAAATTTTTATGGCCTTAAAATGACACTGATAGTAGTATGCTTTACACCGGGATTAAATGTCTATATTATTCTGATGGGTTTTCGTCAATGGTGCAAAGTAACCCAAAACATATCACATACAGTTATGCACCAAACACTGTTTATTGAAAAACTTAAAATAAAAAATTTGAAAACTCTTAAAAAATGTCATTATTCTTACCTAATTAATGCTATAAAAATCGCACGTTTTTATCACGAGTATTAAAGTCACAGTGTTTGTTTAAAGTTAAAAAAAAAAAACATAAAAACCGGTGCAAAGTATCCTCATTTTACATTTTTACGGTAATTCATCGAATATTTTATGGATTTATTTGTGTTTTTAATACGTGTATTAATTTTTAACTGCAGTATAATTCGTTCGTAATCACGAAGCGAGTCGGAGAACAAAAAAATGTGTTTTTATTCGTGTATCATAGATTTTATACCTACTTAAGGATTTTCGAATGCGTGCGTTTCTCCTCCATCCGGTGTTCGGTAAAATAAGACGAGTGAATTGCCCGTGAATTATTCATATTCAAAATATACGACTAGCACACAATATAGGTACCTACACGTGTAATACTATTATTTCAGTCGTGGTTATAAGTATGCGCATATCTTTAAACGGAAACGTAAAACAGAATAATTCACAGTAAATTTTGAATTCTCTAATTTATCGCGCGAAGTATTGTCGAAAATAACGTATAATTCCTTTTTGAGTAGTTTTTTTTTTTCTTCAATCGGTACCTACGCAGAGTCAGCACAGATTTTAATAGCACGAAAAAGAATAAAACGATAGTTGGACCGACAACGTATAATAATTATCGATTGATCAAACTAAAATTAATGTGTAATATTTGAAACCACGTCGTGATGATGTACAACGTTTCTATAAAATTAACTCTAGTATAATTTTTAGTTTTAAAGCGCAAATTTCAACGATAGTTATTTGAAAAAACCAAAGTTTGAACTTCTTCTATTAGAACGTATTGCATTCTCGGTGTAGCAAAGAAAGTGTTTTATGTCTACTTGTCGCCAATTATGTATCAGCTTCGAAGAATAACATTCAAGTTCACAAAATTAAAAACAATTGGTCACACGGTTTACCTGTAAAATTTCTTAACGGTATCGTATTTGTTTTTAACAATAACGTTTTTAAACGAAACAAATTATGTCTAAACGTGTTTTATTTTCAAAGACAATCCAAGCGACATTTCATAATAATAACATATACTTTTTAGTAAATATCCGAATTAGGAAATTCTACATTTCTTACTTCTCATCCGCGTGAAATAATCATATTGTTTGCATCAATACCGTTTAAAAAATCTTCCATTTTCTAGTTAACGTTTTATTTATTTATTTAATAATGATATTATTTTATACCTAAATGCTAAAAGAGTAATTATTCTTGTAGAACGTCAAGTATTATCATTATTATTATTATTACAATTATAAATAAATGCGATATCGTTATTTTCTTTGGTGTTACGTCCTAATAATAATAATACTGGTAGGTACTGTACATTCATTTGTTTGGATCCAAGTCAACGAAAACGGAATCTCAGTGCCAATAATCAAAGGATCTTACAAGATTTTATAGTTAAATATATTTTTTACAAACAATAACGTAGATATGGTAATTATTAAAATAATATTATTCAAAATTCACTATAAGAATAATCAAATTACCGAAAATATGTCGTACAATTTATACATGAAAACAATAACAATTATCCTTGCTGCTGCTGCTTATAAATTGATTCTAGCGTATTATTATATCAATGGTGTTATATTATATGGTTTGAAAAAAAAAACAACTGTTTTTATGTCAAGTAATTTTTGATATTATTTTCCGAATTCGACATTTTTTTCCGCATGATCTTATTGTTTTCTCTTTGGCTGTCACAATATCCAGCTACACTCGCCGAGAAAAATCGTTAGAGGACTCGTGTCTCGTGTTTTCCAGGGGAGAACAATAACTAAAAAAATAAATAAAATCCGTCGTCATGCGCGCGATCGCTATTTTTCGTTCCAAAAAAGCTGTGACAGATGTCGAATCTCCGAGGGAAAAACCAAAAAAAAAAAAAATCGCAATCACACTAGGTCACGTGAATAGTAATGATACAGCTTTGAGTGGGTCACTGGTTTGGAACAGTTGTGGTTTGAACGTATTATTTAATATCTTCAGAAAGCAACGGATCGCCTTCGAATAAACGATTCTGAGCAAAATCTCAGCTCGATGGGACAACGGGAGGAGGGTTAAATGTGAACTACAAGATTTTTGAATGGGAAAAAAACCCGAAAAAATGTTTTAAAATAGTAAGTGGAATCGAACCTGTAACTACGAGACTAATATAACATATTGTGACGCCCTTGTAGCCAAATAATTCCGTTTTATCGAAATTTATTCAATAGGCTATTAGAAAATCATTAGACGTATTTTTTTAAATTTGTCGCTAGTAATAGCAAATTTTGTTTTACGCGTAACGTACCGAATTTTCAAGTTTTTTTTAATAAAAAATTTTAAAAAATTTTAACTTTTCGAAATTTCAAAGTTCTATACTTGATTCAAAAATTATTGAAACATTTTGAATTTGGTATCAAACCTGTATATTATCGATATAAACGTGTAAAAGTTCTGAGAAACCATTTTTACGGAAGTTTTGACTATAAAACAAAATCTATTTTATTGCGTTTGCCTTACTTTTTTCCGGATTTTAAAAGTATTTTTTTTTTTTTTTTTTGGTTTTTTGAGTATAATTTTATCGGAATTGAACATTTCGACGGAACGTTTATGAGTCGGGCTTTCAGAAAACGTATCGACCGTTAAGATCGGAGCAGTACCCAAAGGCTCGCTTTGCTCAGAAATTAAAAGGAAAAAAAAAGAGTAGCGACTACGCTATGGGTGGGTTTGGAATAGTTGTGGTTCAAATGCGTTATTTAATATCCGAAAGCAGTGATAAACCATTGCCTTCGAAAATAGGATTCTGAGCGAGCTCGGTTGTCTATAGCACACGTCCTGGTAAATTTTTCGAGAATTTTAAAGTTCTATCTTTAGCTCAAAAATTTTCGATATCACTTGAAACTTTAACTTTAAAACTTGTATCTTACCCATTTTAATATTACGTAAAAGCTTGTTCCGATCTTTTTTTTTTTGGGGGGGGGGTTTTATGGCCGAAAAAAACTAAATCGATGCGTAAAAAACACGTTCGCCGTGATTAATGTTTCTCCTCATAGTCTGACGACTGTAAATTTTTCGGTTTCGACCTTTCGAAAAGTACCATCAGAGTTCGTAGACCAGAGGTGCTTTACTTTAGAAATCTGAGCGCTTCTTAAAGGTACCCACAAAGTCGTTCGCGGAAAAACATCACTGTAAAAACAATACTTTCTTCGCTGCACTCAGAATCCGATGAAAAAAAGTCCGATGGAACGCCCTGTGTCGTGCTCGCGTTAAACTATCGGATTCCACGTTTCGGTTTGGCTCGGATTCTATGTGTACAAACGCGGCGGTATCGTATAATAGACGTCATCAATCGGCCACGGATTAGGGGCGCGGCGCGGCTCGTTTTTCGCGGGAAACCGATAAATCGCCTCGCTTGACGGCTGACGACGGTCTTAAAAGTACCGTTCGCCACGACCGACGATAAATATACGATCCCTCGGTATATATTAATATTATAATGTATAGGTGCAGGGTATATGCATTTTTCGAGGGATCCCGGAATTTCTGGACGAATATACGTGGCCCATTTTCCGCCCGACACTCGCGAAGCTGGAAAAATATCGTTCGTCCTGGCCATCCAGCTAAATTTTTATACAAGTAGGTGCCAGAAAAAATACCCCGTCAAAGTCGTTTCTCTGTACACGACTTTCACTAGCGTTGTACGTTAAAAAGTTTCGTTTTATTATGTATCTACTACAATATAAACGCCCGATACTATATAGTTTTTATGCTCTCCACTTCGAATAGACGTACTACTTAACAACGCATTTTCACGCTGGAACACTGCATATTTTAATAATTCTTCTATTCAAACGAGTATTCTTATTGGATATTTTATGATTTCTAAGTCGCAGTATTCGCCAACTGAATTAACTAAATACAGTAACACCGTTTTTGGATAGTTACTAGCGACCGACAACCGATTTGTGACAGACAACCGCTCGATATCACGCGCGGAGCTTGTAAGTTGTACTGCAGCGATTCGCAAACAATTTTATCGCCGATAAATCGTATCATCTGGGCCTACCGATTTCTTAAAATACACCGCGAGATATCTGAAACAAACAGTTTGATTCGTGCGACTTTTATCAAAAATTACGACGATTTAAATTTTTCCCCCCCGAGAATTTGAAGCAGACCGTCAGCCTATTCTTCGTCCAGATCATCTGTAAATTTCCCATTTTCCTCTCCGCCACTGGGTACTAACAAAAGCGGAAACGTTCGTTTCAGATTCCGAGCGACGAGAGAGTGTCGTTTTTACAACATGCTGTTTTTATTTTTTTTTTTTTCCTGTCAACAACTTTTCGTATAGAAGGAACGCTACGATTTTCAAATTCAGTAACCTTTTTAAAAGGTTTACGTGGATTCCGGCGGTACTCTGGTTGAGGCTTTTTTTTTTTTTTAAATTTTGCCTACTTTTTGAGTTTCGCCCCGAAAAAAAATAAATTTCGAGAATAACAGACGGAGAAAAATTTTAAATTTTCAGATTTGATGACGTTTTCGGGTAGAAAGAGTGCTCTGTAAATCGTTACGATGAATACCACACAAAAGTTGGAATTCTAGACTTAAATTTGATTGTATTCGAAGCATTGATATTTTTTTATGATTTTCTGAGTTGTGTGTCAAAAACGACGAAAATGGCGAAATTGCCAAATCCAGCGTCATACCTATCGTAATACAAAATTATTCCTTGTCGTTTTCAAACTTTTATATACTAAATTAATTCAATACGTTGTAAAAGATTGAAAACAGTTTTTACTAGGTATAATACTTTTTTTTTTTTTACGTATGCGTAATAGAAGTAATTCGCGATCTCTTTTATTTTCACCCAAGACTTATTAGATTAGAGACTTGAAATTTTGCTCACACAGTGGTTCCTTATACAACGAAGACGAGCACTGAGAAAGGGATTTTCAAAGTTCAACCCCTAAAGCGTTTTTTTTTAAAATTCATTCCTTAAGGTGGTGAAACAGGGTTTCCAAATTTGTGTAACTTGGTATACTCATTTATTAAATTTAATATGGAATTAATTTACTAAGCTTTAACCGACTAAATCCCGGGCAACGCCGGGTCGGGACAGCTAGTTTGTTTTATAAAATGATCGGAACACTATGTACAACTTTACTTGATTCGTACTCACAACCGTTACCTCGGTACGTTCGCGATGCTAAAACAGTATTAAAAAATTAAGTGAAATCTTATTTTTAATAAAGCGTTTTTATTTTTACCGCGTGCAAATTGTGTTTGAAAAAATATGGTCCTTAATCATGTTTTTAGAACTCGTAAATCAAAGTTTGAATTAATTCATAAGTTTAACACGCTAACGCGGGGTTGGCGTGTTCAAATATGTGTATACTTTGTTGTAATAAACACGCCGACGTTTAACGAATCAGCGGCAGCGCTGTAAAATATAGCACGAGCGTCGCGGAATAAAGATTAAGTTAGTAAGGTTAAAAACCGACGGTGGATATATAATTCATATTTTTATTAATCGTACTATAGAAAAATACTCTTTTATAAGCATTACATAATATACTTAATATTTAATGTAAAAAAAATTTTTTTATACACTTACGCCCCAGTTAAAATAATAAAAATCCAATTAACGTTGTACGAGTCGCAGTATACACGCGGAGGATTAAAACGAAGCAATGGTTACGATTTAAAACCTATTATGCATAGTCTGTAGAAGAGTTTGGCGTTATTCAGATTCCATTATAGGACTTAATTATTATTATTATTATAAGCACTAGCAAATTTTTCACGATTCAACACTTTCCAAGTCAGCGATTCGCCAAAATATCAGTGTCCGACTCACGCAAACAATCGAAAATTTCGTTATTCACAATACATCATTTCTCCGAATCGAACATCGGTATTTTACCAATTAAAAATTTATGTCCGGGGCATATCACGGTAAAAAAAAAATCCCAAAAATTAAAAATAATTGCTTTAATAAGCAATCAATAACGAACAGGTATTATGAATTAGGTAAAGTCTTTTCTCGAATAATATTTGCGGCAAGTGCTAATAACTAAATTTTTAGGTTAACTCGATTCGTACGATTGAAAAACAACTGAGATTTCAATAAGACTTGACATTAGTCAATAATATATAATACGTAGACATCAATTGAACAGAAATTAACAAAATAAACCGGGTAAGTAACATAATATAAAAATTACGCTGTCAGTTTGTACAATTCGACCTATTATTAAGTACCTAATGCAGTATCCGTGTCTAAGACAAAATGAACAAAATACGAAAATACAATTTGTTGACATTTTTACCAAATAGTTTTTTGACCGGGTCTTTCAATTCTGGGATATTTTTTTTCAGTTTGCCCCCAACCTTGGCGAAACATTGGTAACAAAAGCATTTCTATATTACAATCATTACCTTTATAACCACACCAAAACCAAAATTTGCCACCCTTGGATAACTCCTGGATCCGCTACTGTCGTCGCTACCCACCCGGTCGCGGCTCGTTACTATCGAACGTTCAAACGTTTTTTTCAAATGCTCGTATTATCGATCGTTCTGTTGAAATTCACGCGTTTATTTCGACGAGTTTGACCACAGACCGGGACATACAGCAAACACACACACACACAAACATACCTATAACTAATAGTTTCTCAAAAACAACGTGCGTGTTGTGCGTTAGGAGTATTCTTATGGCGATATCGCGTGCGTTTGGAGATTCGAAAACGTTCCGTCGACTTACCGCCGAACGGGGGATATCTGATCGAAAGATGAAAATCTCGATTAAGGAAATTTGAAATGTGTTATCGATTTGTTTCTCTCTGACGGCCTATACAAATGTACCCGTACAAATACACGGCTTCGGCGAATTGAGGGAAAACTGAAAAACTAATTTCGGACCAGATCAATTGTGGCTTTCCATTTTGCACTCAAACTGACATTATTTTCAATGGTCGCAACTCGAGTCGGTGCTGTTTGAAAAACGAAATAAACTGTATACGTTTTTGAGGACACCAAAAACTTACGCGTTCACTCCCGTCCACGCGGACCGGAACAGATTCTTCCAACCGTAGCAGTTATAACGCTCGCTATTATTTACCTATATGATCGCGCGCGATATTTTATTTCAATCAAAATTATCGTGAGAAATTTAGTTATAATATCATGCGAAAACGGATATTATTATTTTGTCGTTATGAAACCCGATACGTAACGATTTTGTTGTTTTTTTTTTTGTCACCAGGAGAACCAGTGCATGCGGATAAAAATCTTGGGCGATTGTTACTACTGTGTGTCCGGACTTCCGGTGTCCAGACCGAATCACGCGTACAACTGCGTCAAAATGGGATTACAAATGATCGAGGCGATCAGGTAAATGACGGACGACAAAGTGTAATATATAATATTAATATTGTTATAATCGAGGCTGGGCAAATTGACAACTTTTCTGTAACTATCGTTTACTTAAGTTGATTGAAAAAACAAAAAGTTAAAAGTTCATTTTTTTTTTCATTTTTTTAGTTAGTTAACCAACGACGAAAAATTAAATTAAAGATAATAGTTCATGTTTGTGATTCTCGTCGTTTCGTGTCTGGTTATAATATTTCCTTAAGTTTAAAAAAAATATATCTATTTTTTTTTTTTTTCCTTTTACAAATACTTTTTTTTAAAGAATTAAAATTTTTTTTTTTTTTTAATTTACTACGAAAATTAACTAAAATTTAACACGTAAAATTAAAAAAAAAAAAAATGAATTTATCAAGTTAACGGAAAAATTATGTAAACGATAGTGTTAATTTCACTTTACTGAAATTAACCTAACTTTTAAATTTAATTAAAAAATTATTAACGAGTTATTAGCCCTGTGCCTGGAGCTTAGACATTTTTTTTTGAGAATACACGGTGCACAAAATACAATTTTAAGCAACCATAAAATTATATATATTTGTTTTTGATTTGTTAATTTATGCTCTTGAATACAGAAAAAATAATGAAGTATATATATTTTAAGTTTTTTCGAGGATACCAAGAAGAATAATAAAACTAAAAAAATTACATTTTTTTTTTTCAAACAATCGCTTTATACATCGGTAATACGTTATCAAGCGAAGATACTAAAATCTGACGTATGCGCGTAACTATCATCCATATTGAAATATTTATGTTTTCTACGGTAAACATGAAAACTGCAGTGTTATCTTTTTCGAGATATTTTCAAACAGGTCGTGAAAAAAATACGTCCAGAACAATTGATAATTTTGTTTTCTCGGTTACCTTTTCTCCGTCGAAAAATTTTGAAGAGGTGAACACGTTTTTTTTTTTTCAACCTCGAGAAATATTTTATCACGGACAAATGTTTAATCATTTTAAATGAAACCCTCCTGCGCAGTCGCCGAATATTCGAATGCTGTTATCGATTAATATATTATACATGATGAGTAATAACAGTAACAATAGTTTGAAACACAATTGTACGTATTATGATAACATTATGTGTTTTCCGTTCCAGGTTCGTGAGGGAAGCAGCCGGGTTCAACGTGGACATGCGGATCGGCATCCACACCGGAAACGTGTTGTGCGGAGTGCTGGGCCTGAGGAAATGGCAGTTCGACGTGTGGAGCGACGACGTGACGTTGGCCAACCACATGGAATCGGGTGGCGTACCGGGGTGAAAATAAAATAATAATAATTAATCGCTGCAATGATTCACGAAGACAATTATTAGAGGAAGTCGAGACTTCTTGACGAGAAAACGCGCATATTTTTTTCTGTCTACGTAACGAAAGATATTGTTGAACGTACGAGCTATATATACATAGCTAAGAGGCATTAGATATAGCTAAAACCAGCTAAAAAGTTAAGCGAAGTCGGCCGGTTGTCGGTCAGGTCGATTTTAAAATGTGTTTAACTCAAAGACTCAACTATAGGCGGACTTTTAAGTAGAATAATCAACTTAATTTTCAACCCATCGTCCGTCTTCGCATCGATTAACAGCTTTAAAATTAACAACACGACTTAGTTTTCGATCATTTCGGAGCGGTTAATTTGGATTCGTTTCGGTCGGATACGGGACAGTCAATCGTAGCGAATAAAAAAGATACGTAAACGCTAAACATCACAACTAACCGTTTAAAAGAAATGAGTCGGAAAATTTAATTGATCGCCACACTCGATCACACTCGATATTTTACTATTAGCGTGTCTGTATCGATTGTCTGTATCGAGAAATGATTTCCATACCGAATTAGTTTTCAGTAATACCAATTTAATCGTGTTTGTTTATATTTACATTCGAACGTGGCAGATTTTTACACATCTATGGTATGCATGATGTGGATTCGTGATTAACCGCATCAAAACTACATTAACTTGTAATAAAATTGTTTATTTTTCCACGCGACAAATGGTTTACCTCGTGCGTGTACCTATACCAGTAAGTACGTCATGCGGTTTTTTTCATCGGAATTTAATTAATTTTTTCTCGACGGTTATTTTTTATTTTTCTCTTTTTTTCCCCCTGTAAATTGGCACACGTCGTAAATCGTTATTTGTTTCAGTGCAATACGCGCAGTGTACATTTAAAATTACATAAATGATTAAAACGCGTAAACGATTCAAAAATTCAACGTGCAATAATAATAATTTACGACAACAACGATAAATATCCGTTATGTCTAATGGGTTGCCGACAAAAAACGTTCGTTTACTAAAAGAAAAAAAATTTAACGAATAAAAGAAAAAGTTCCGGACTGTTAATTTTCTGTATAAAACCGTTATGAGTATATTATGAGGAAAGTGGAAAGAGATGATTAATTGTGTGTGTACGTGGTATTGGTTTAAAATGAAAATTCTACCGAGTTACTCGTATTTAAATAAATACCCGCTTGTTTTTGTTTTCGGAAATAAAATTTTATATTTTTTATTTTATTCTTGTTTACAAAACGTACGTGCAGATTGTTATGTATATATTAAAATTAAAACCACGCACGATCCGGACTTGTTCATTCGGTACCAGAGACGCGTGTTCGACACGGTCGTGAAGACGGTGTTTTCGAAGCTGTTGACGCGTTTGAACGCGACGGGTCGTGAGCAGATTAAAAGATTCGTACGAAACGGATCATTTCGGGCGAGGCGCATTTGCCGCAGAACTTGGTTCGGTGTTTTTCGCAAATAGGGTGCCGAAAAGCATACAAACAGTCCGAAGAGTGCGATCAAAAAGATCGTCTCGGACCACCCCAAAATGTGGATAACATAGGTTTATTATTAAAAAAAGAGGAACATCCTGTGCTACCTATCCCTGTTGAGTGTGCGTCTATACTGTATAATGCGTTTCAAGTTTGATTACTGAATAATCAAAAACAGAAAACGTTGAAATGGGGAATTTTTCTTTCGGGAAAAAGCATTTTAGGAATCGGGAACTATTTAAATCAAGATTTGTATTACAGGGGAAACGGTTTTTTTAGGAGTTTTCAAAATTAAGAACAATCAAAATCAGGAACATATGTATTTTAAGAGTACACATATCCCCATTTTTGACGAATTTATTAGTATCTTCGCTCAATTCGCTCTTCAAAGCCAGGATATTTTCGTGTGAGCGGAGGAAAGTGACGGCGGCCAAAACTCAGTAATAATATGCGGTTATGGTTTATTTTTAGGTCTAAATCATCTTTTTTTGGCTATAGTTTTTTTTTTTTAGTTATCCCTTTTCGTGCTTTCTGATAACAAAAAACAAATTCTGATCTTAACGGTTCCTAAATATTTGGTTTTTCTCAAAAATATTTCCATGTTATAAATTCCAGTTTAGATTATCCCTGATATTTTTTTTCGCTGAACAAAAACTCCCGGTTTCGTCGTTCCATTAATATTATTTTTCTAATTTCGATAGTTCCTGATATTTTTTTTCCTAAATTTAACTTTCCTGTGTTTGATGGCCGTCCACAGAAAGTAGGTACTCACTTGTAAGTTATAGATTAATCCTTGTAGTGTTTAATCCGTTTATAAATCGTGTTAAATCATTATCAGCCACCACTGGTTAATATTCAAAACTTAGCCAGCATGAATATTAGGCAATACAGGCCAGCGGCGTGTAAACTGATTACGATGTAATTATAGGGGTACAATAATGTGTCGTGTATACAACAATTAATGGTCGTGTATAAATTAACCGCTAGCGGTGTATATTTAATGTAAATTATTACGACAATAATTGTTGTATAATACGGATGTCGACCGATTCCTCCAGGAACGACTGTTGTCTGATTTCATTGTAATAATTTCTAACTCCAATTAAATTGTGTAACGATCAATTATTATTGTATTGTACACGTCAATCATGATATTTTCGGAGAGAAAAAAAACTTAGAATGTAATAACTTAATTTTGGAGCTGAACTGCCGCCATGATAGTCGTATAAATAATAATAATAATAATAAAAACAAAATTTTAAAAATTTTAGTAAAGTTTGAAATATAAGTACCCGTCTTGGGCCAATTATACTACCTGTCAGTATTTGGTTAAATTATATTAATAATTATTATGAAAAACAATCTTGGATTATGTATTAAAATCTGACGAGGACGCGATATCTGCAGATAACTTTGGAGTTGATTAAAACAAAAAATCGAGAATCAATTGAACACTTTTTACCGATCGCCATTCGAATTTTTCGATTTTTGCTATCAGATCTAAAATAAAGAATTTTTTTTTTTTTCCCCGGAGGAATATAAGTATAAGGAAGCTAGTAAATTTATAATTTACCATGAAATCATATCGTTATAATATCTGTGTTTTAGCCGCGTTCACGTCACCAGAGCTACCATGGAACAATTGAACGGCAGATTTTCCGTAGAACCGGGTAACGGCGGTTCCCGAGAAAGTTATCTGGCCGATCACAAAGTCGAGACGTTCCTGATCGTTCATCCGTCGGACACGAACGTAAGAAATACGGATTCCTAAAAAGCGCTCGAAACGATTATTATTATTATTATAATTATCGATAAAATTTAATTTTACGTATTGCATATTTTTTGGAGGACGGACCGCTGTGAATCGTAAACGAGCTCTATATATAAATATATACTTACCAAAAATCGTCGGTTTAAAATAATATTCATGCGATGTTTTGACGAAAACGATAAATCGAAAAAATAAAACTATTTACACACACACACTATAGGTACGCATTTACACAGCTGTATGAGCAGTATAGATTAGTGTTATCGATAAACTGTTTTTAAAATTGCAAACGAATTTTTAGTCGAGAACTATATCGTTTTCTATCAACAGTAAATCCTAAACATTTTTTATAAACCTTTAATAAAACGTAAAAAAATTAACCAATATTTTTGAAAGCCAATCGAGTATTCTATACACATAAACAAAGTATAGTTTATATTTATAGAAAAAATATTCATCATTTAAAGACTTTAAATTTCTAAGAGAAAATATATAGTAACGAATAATCACATCACCCACACATGGCTGAAAATCGTATTTAAAAAAACGTTTAAAAATCTTTAAAAACGTTGAGATTTTAATTTAAAAAAATTGTTAAAATCCCGGTTTAAATGGTATCGCCTAACCTATTTTTCTTTCTTTTTTTTTTTCCTATGGAAATATATTGCATAAGTTTTGAACGATGTCACAGAATAAACATATTATATTTTTTGTTTGATCATCGAACAGCGATTTACGTACTAGACTTATGCGAAAACACAAAAATAATTAAGTAAAATATTTTAACTTATCGAAAACAGCGGTACATTATTCACGTCCTTCCGAGTTGGCGTATAAAAAGTAAATTATTCGGTGTAAACAGAAAAGTTTAAATAATAAAAGTTTAAGTACTACTTAATTTTTCGTATATGAATCTTTACAATATTTTGAGTTATGGAACAATTTTGAAGTACAACAACGTTTTCACATTACCTAGGTTTACCTATACGGCTGTATATAAAAATATAAATACTATACTCTGCAAGTATAATAAAATGTGAAATATATTCTCATAAATTGCGTACTTATGGTTTTTTTTTACATTTCGTTAAGAATGACTTATTTTTGTTTTGACATTTGTCATGTGTTTTTTTTTTTTTTTAACATAAATCAGCTATTGTTTGATATATTTTTTCGTAAGCTTTTAGAAACATAAGTTATAACTCATTGTCGGTGCACAAAATACGCGTGATAAAATACTTTTTCAGAAAAATATTCATTTTTTACACGATAACACTTTTTCTTTTTTCCGACTGCATGCATATAAATATACTTATTTATTTTAAAACTCGATCCCTTTCCGTAATTTTGCCGCAATATCAGTTTTAATGTGGATAGATCATATGGTAACTGATGAATACATCTACGCGAGTTTAATATATCTAAACAATATGTACTGGATTTTTAATGATTTTAAAATGCAATATGAATTTCATTAACTTAAATCAACCTATTATTTATCTAATTCGTACAATCAGTATTTTCAAATGTTTTGACCGTTTTTTAACTATTTGAAAAACTAACTCAGTAGCGGGGGAGGGTTTATGAAAAAACAAATTTTACAATCCGAATTCGATGTATAAAATGTGTAGCAAAAAAAAACAACCAAGACTTATTATATTTTTAGTATTAAATGAGCGTTATGAGTTTTTCGTCGTTCGAGTCCGTATACATACATAGTCAATCGGGTCAAATATATTTTAACATACGTCGTTGTCGAACACAAAATAAAACACGGAATAATAAAAATAATAATATTGTCATTGTTTTTTTAGATTATTTTCATTAATTCGTGTATACACGTAACACTCAATTTATTTATTCAGCGGTCAATTTTTCTTCTGTCAACAGTTGATTATGACACGTGGTTAGGTATGTAATAATGTAGGTAGTTAAATAAATGGAAGTTAAAACGCGTCGGGCGCGTGCATTTATATAGCTGTAATAATAATATAATATTCTATTAACTTCTCGTAATTTAAATTACAAAACAGAAAAACGAAGCACTCGGACTAAATTACTGTGATAAATTTAAAAACAACGATAAACGACCGTCTTGGGAACGAATACAATTTTCATAACAGTTCAAATGAATAAAGAATGGCGACCTTATCGAAAGCGTAATTGTTTAACTTTTTATAAATATTTCATAGACATTTCTGAATTCTCACACACACTTTTTACACGCAAAGTTTCGGAACGGTTCCATCGAAATATTTTTTTTTTTTTGCTTTATAACTTTCACTCAAATATCGATGAAACTTCACACAAATTCCACACGTTAGAGATGATATAGAGTACTGATATTTACACATGCATTTTTAAAACTATTCGATTTGTGTATCGACTGAGGTATTGAACTTTGTGATTTCGCTATGTCTTACAAATGTTGTATGAATGAAATATTGCACCGGTCATTGCACATTTTTTCGTTTATTTTACGTGAATGTTAATATGTTAGTGTTAAATACCATTAACTTTTCAAAATTTATGACTTAACTTGACAAAAACGTAAATGTTTAACATTTTATAAATATTATAGACATTTTTTCTCGTAATCCCACACTTTTTCGCACATTTTCGGAATGGTTTCAATGTATAACAAATTAAACAAATTTAAATTACAAAGCGGAAAAACGAAGGTCTCGGAGTAAACTTTTGTAAAAAATGTAAAAGCAACGATAAATGACTGGCATGGCAATTTTGATTAGATACCGTTCGAATAAATAAATAAATAGTGGGGTACGAATAAGTGTAAAAAGTAAAGTGGCATATTGCGCCGTCATTGCATGCCAATGCCATGTCTCGTGCTAACATATTTATTATACAATATCCAAAATAAATGGAAATCATCTTTTTAAAACCACCGCTCGTTTCATTCAGCATAACAAAATTGAAAATATTCCACTGGGCAATAAATAACAATTCGTATTTTGTTACAGCACAAAAACCGTTTTTGTTTTTAAAATTAAAATCACACAACAAATAATATTGGTTTATTGTTATTACCGATAGAGTTCTTTGCAAATAAAGGGGAAAAAACAAGTGGAAAATGGTGGGTATCACCAAGAGGATGGAATCAATCGTAACCGGTCGCCCAGCAAAATGACCAAGTACATCGAATGCTGGGGTGCCGACAAACCGTTCGCCAACATCACGGAAAGCACCATGGCGAAAAATATCGGTTTAGCGGTGAGTACCGACTATAAACTGTATTTTTATTAGCATGACTATCGATTTTTTTAAATATTAAGGTAATTTTAAGTATAAAATGTGATTTATTTATTTTTTCAATATTTAAATATTGTTAGCCATCCCTCTCTAGTTATTAGCCTTTAATAATTTTCAAACTATATTTCTATTTTTGTTGAACAAACTATAAAGGTTTCCTATTGTTATAACTTAGAACATTCGAGTTGTTTTAAACTTTATAGTAATCATATTGAATATCATTACTATTATTGTTGTTCTCATACTCTTATACGGATGTTAAACTGTATTGTTTATGTGGACAAAGTACATTTAAAATTATGGAATAGAGAGAATATTTCTTTTTGTGAATCAATTTTAAATTCGTTTCAAGTATACATAGTATTATGATCAATGTTAAATGTTGATAAATCAGATATCTCTAAAAAATATCAATTCGATTTCTGCGGGTGTACAAGCGATTATTGTTTAAGTAAGAAGGATAAATCAGTAAATATTGAAGGGATTTCTAAGTTATAACCTGTATAGTTAAAAAAATCATTTAAAACCACGTACCTAGCACAAATTTTTTATATTCTCCCGTTATGCTGCATACCTAAGTAATAACTAACCGTTAAGTTCAGTGCAACTGAACGTTCTTCAAATAATACAATATTATATCAAATTCTAACATAGTAACGAATTTTCTAGAGTCTGGCGATGATCGAGTCCAATTTACTTCCGTCGAAAAACACGTGTTTGAATTGCAAGTAAGTGAAAAATTATGTACACAGATGCACCAAGCGGACTCAATAAGACGTAGGTACTATACTCCCGGCAGTCGGCATAAACTCGAAATCTCACGCCGATACCAATAATTTTACTTTCACCATGTGCATAAAGGCCGCGGTTGAACCTTATTGATCCGTAATCAAACCGTTACATCATATTCTCAAGTTATACTCAACGTGTAACCGACTTAAATTAATACCACGTGTTTTATGCCTATATATTATAGTGTCAGAAAATGGTACAGTTCAGAAGAGTTCAATCCGGTGTGCTTGTGGTTCAATAACGACTCGCAGGAATCACAATACAGAAACCAAACGGACCCGTTTTACAAATACTACAGCGTCACCGCTCTGTTATTGTTCTTGTGCATGGTCGTCATACAACATTTGTTGATTCCCAGGTATTTGCCTGCTTTGAAATCTCGATTCCGACTTAGAACGTCAATTGGACTACTACTGTCCGCTTATTTTCTTGTTCAAGTCACACGTTAACCATTTTTCATTCAAACTGCAGACTGCAGTCTCGAGAGTAATATTGCACTATGGTATACGTGAAATCTGTAAAAACCTGTTCAATGTTGTTTGTTTTTTTTTTTTTTAAATTTCAACCATGAAAGTCGACGTTGAATTTAGAATTTTTTCTGGATTTAAGGTCTCTGTCTATGCTGGTAGCTCAAGGCGCCTCACTCGTCGCGCTGTCCGTGTTTGCTTTTGCCAGCTGGATGTCGGAAGACCGTTGCGGCGCTCCGGACAACGTTCTCGTCGGTTCGTCCAGATGGCTTCGGATGTCCATATTTCTGTTAAGTTCCATTTTGGTGGGAACGTGCGCAATAATCACTTTGGTTAGTATCCGAAAACGCGTTCACTCGTCTGCAACCCAGAGGTGTGCAAATGTCACTAGCAAATTGAAAATCGAAAATAACCAGAAAAATTTTCCAAAAACCGAATCTTTGAGTTAGTTATTAAAACAAATAATTTTCAAAATCAATATCTTTACCCAAACAATGGAATATAGTTTTAACGAAAACAATTAAAAACCTTATGTATAGTATAACATTACGTTATAATAATTTGTGTCGTATTCGATAACACATTCCACGACCACCATTCGAGTATTTCATCGATTATTTATGTAACGAGTTAAAGATCATATAATATTGATTTTCAAAACTAACAACGAAATTCTTATTCAAAAAGATCTTGAGTTTCCAGTACTCAAATCATTTAATTACCCGCCCACCACTGCCAGTTTTTATACATAACAGTATCGTCCGGTACGTATTGTTTTTCAGTTGGACGCGAACTTCAGACACACCGAAAGCGCTAGTTGGAACGAAACGTTCTTTTCGAACACCACGACGGAACAGATCTCGACTGAGGAGAACCTTTGGTCTTCAGATTTTTCGTCGATATCGGTGAGTTGTGGTTGCGCTCCTTCAAAATTTAACTGCGGCAAAATTATTTGAAAATCATAAGTTTGACATAAAAGATTGTCGAAGAAAAAAAAAATAACGGAATCAAGGTCGAAACAAAACGTTTTGAATTTTATCCTCAAAATCAACTGATATGTGAAAAACCCACAAAAACAGTTTATAACGATCGTTTTAACTGATTATAAAAATGTCGATTCGTCTAATTGCTGAACTGGTTTCATACTACTCGTATTTTAAAACGTTTTTTTTTTTAGGCATTTTTATGTAGCACGATGCTCACGCTGTCAATGATATCGACATTTCTCCGGATCGGCATCACTCTAAAACTTTTCATCATGGTGGTGTGTGGTACGCTTCATCTGTCCGTGTACCAAACAATACCCGCGTTTCAGTATTATTTTACAGACTACAACGATAAGTGAGAGGAAATTCAATGTTATGATGTTTACCTATATTGTTTACAGAAGTGTTTATTTTTGTTTGTTTTTTTCGTTCGTTCGTTCGCTCGGCCAGCACAACACCGTGGCAGATAAAAATCTGGGCTCCGTTCGTTATTTTGGTGATCGTGTTCCACATGCTGGACAGAAAAAACGAATTGGCCAGCCGGACGGACTTTTTGTGGAGAGCCAAGCTGAAAGTGGAACAAGAGGAAGTGGAAACGATGCGGGGCATCAACAAAATTCTGTTGGAAAACATTTTACCCGCTCACGTGGCCGAGCACTTCCTACAAGAACAAGCGTTGCACGTCAGTTTGTCTCGAACATATAGTACTACATCGACGATTGCGCACATAAGACTGTATATTTTTTGGATTTCGTTGTAGGACTTGTACCACGAACGTTACAGTTGCATAGCGGTGATGTTCGCGTCCATTCCCAATTACAAAGAGTTTTATGACGAAAACGACGTCAACAAACAGGGACTGGAATGTTTACGACTGCTGAACGAAATCATTTGCGATTTTGACAAAGTAATGCACAAAATATTTGTACGTAAACACTATAATGTTCTGATTCATCGGAACCGCGTGCAGTTGCTAAACATACAATATAAATAAATAGGTGAACGTATATTATTATGATACGTCCGGTAAACTATCGCTACCGCTTAGAGCATTAAAACTCGTGTGGTAATTATGTCGTGATATTTTTATTATTATTTTAGCTACTGCTGAAGCCCAAGTTTAGCTCGATCGAAAAAATTAAAACCATTGGCAGCACTTACATGTTGGCCTCTGGTCTGAGGCCGGGAAAGGAAGACAACACGACAAAAGTTAGTACTTGAATTCGTGTGTTAAAAATGTTCGTTATATTTCGATCGAGTTTTACTGCACGTTGAAAAAACGAATATATGTAAGTAATAACGATTGATTTTAAAATGTAATTGTTGTGCACAGGAAGCGGACAAGCGATGCGAGCACAACGTGGTGATTCTGGTGGAGTTCGCCATCGCGCTAATGGCGATTTTGGAACAAATAAATCGAGAGTCGTTTCAACGGTTTAAGCTGAGGATCGGGCTGAACCACGGTCCGGTTATCGCGGGCGTGGTGGGCGCGCAAAAACCACAGTACGACATCTGGGGCAACACCGTGAACGTGGCGTCCCGGATGGACAGTTGTGGGATTATGGGCAGAATTCAGGTATGTTTCAGTGGCGCGCGCGGGGGAAGGAGGTTGTGGTTTTTTTTTTGCAAGCAAACTTGTAGTGTTTTATAACGAGCTGATAAAAATACCGATCGTAAAATGTAACACGAACGAAAAACGCAAAACAACAATAATGAATTTTAGCGTTCTGGACTGCAGGTATACAACACCTCGTACTGTATTTTTAATATTTCCTAGTGTTCTAGGTGGTCGTCGCACTCGTCAAAACAGACGAAAAACCGTTTTCGTGACAAAACAAAATGTTTGGGCTGTTCGTGATTTCGAGCTGCTGGTCTCGTGTATTTACCGTGTCCGGTGTTGTACCGGCAGTGACCAGCTACATTAAAACGAATACGTTTTCCCGTACTTACGTCCGCTCCCCTTATCCGGGGCACGCCACTGTAACCGCCACTGTAACCGCGATCTGCTACGGCGGATACGTGTCGTTCAACAACGCAGCCGCGATGAATGTTTTTTTTTTTTTGTTGTTTTTCAAACACCGTTCCTCTAAAGTTCCTCTTAAACCTATACTTTTTTTTACAGCTGTTGTTGTTTGTTATATTATTAATTGATTTTACTGTAGGTAATCTACTGTTTTTTTTGCACGCAGGTCACCGAAGATACGGCAAAAATCCTATCGGCGGCCGGTTACGATTGCGAATGTCGAGGTCCGACGTACGTAAAAGGAAAGGGCACGCTGACGACGTATTTCGTGAAGACGCAATACGACACTAAACTAAAATAGTTTATACGTTTGACGAGTAGATTTATGCACTATACGTGTTTATGTTTCGGTGACGTTTAAAAATTGTTCGGACGGAAACTTTGTTGGTCAAAAAAAAATAATAAAACGACGGACAAAATTGACACTAATTGGATAACGATAATAATACGATAATATACGATATAATATCGTATATATAACACGCGTAGTTTTTTTACGCGTTGTATATTCGACACGATATTTACAGCGTTAGTTAACGTGTTTATGGATTCGACATTAATTGTACTGCAGTGTATCGAATTTCGATTCGAACGTTTTAAACTTTTTACACGATATACGTCCGTTCGAACGATATCGTCATCTCCGTGAATTCGTACGACGCATTGAGTACACCTAACTTTTAAATTATAATCTGTAATCGATTATTATAAGATCGTAGTAACTTACCTACACGTGATTTAACAATGTTCCAGTGTTGTTGATTTTTACGCGAACGATATTATAATAAAAATATGTGTATGAAATGTATATATATAGACAAACTATGTTAATACTTTACACTGTGTAAATGATGTAATACACGCGTTTTATTTTTCTTAAGTCGCAGACTACAATTGTTATTGTATTCGTATACGTGTATCAATCATTTTAGAGTGGAGCGACGTATCGTAATGAAACGTTTTTAAATTCTGAGAACAACGTTTTTTTCGACGATTTTTTTCTGCAAACACTTTTTCGCGCGGAACGAATGCTCCGGTTTTTCAAGTCGCGGTATTTTTCCCGACAGTCTTACGGCGGACTCGGACGACACGATATCGGTCCTAGTTTTTTTTTAATTTTCCTCAATTTTCGTGTTATACCCCGAAAAAACCAAAATAACAGTTGACGGCGAGAAGCTCGTAATTTTCGTGTAGAAAACAAAAATCGAGATTTTCGCTTTAAATCGCATTTTCTTTGAAACGAACGAAAACCGACCGTCATTTAGTGTAAAAAACTATTGCGCTCGTAATCTGTTGAACGTAGTACGATTCGTACAACGGTTTTTGCAACCGTATTGTTTTTGAAAAAAAAACCCGCGCCGGTCAAAGAGGTCGACGGCATGTTTTATCGTCCCAGCTGATCGCGGGTGTCGTCGAAACTGATGATAACGATTGACGCCGCGATAAACGGATAATTGATTAATTAGTTGATACCGCGACGACCGTATATATTATAGTTTTTACACGTTTTTAAACGTTTTTGTCCAGATAGCAATCGAGGGCATCGTCTCGGGGTGGCGGCGGTCGCAACGTTCCCGCCGTCGAATTTTTCCGCGACCGGGCGGTAGGTAAGAGGGTTTGCGCGGGCGCGAACGTCCGCGCCGGTGGTCTTGGAGAGAACTAAAAAACGCGGAAAATCAATAACCGTGTGTGTTCGGACGAAGAACACCATGACCTACACACCACGGTCTCTCCTCGGGAACGAAATGTCGAAAACCGCCGTCGTCGAAAGCATTCGTCCGCGAACAATATTGGCGTCCTCTCGGACGGAGGGGGGTCACCGGCCGTCTGTAAGACATAATACATAATAATAACAATATTATTATGATCGTCGGAATCCGTCGCAGCAGTCCGTTCGCCGCCGTCGTCGTCGTCGTCGCCGCGAGAAGAAGGCAGGTGGATTTTTTTTCTCGACAATTTTTTTTTCCCATTTATTTCACTCAGTGCTTCTTCGAAATAGCGATTCGAAAAAACCGCCGTCGACGATCGAGGTAAACATTTGCGGCTTTTTTTTTCTCCCGTATACGTCACACGGAGCTGTCTCTCGATGCACTTACGCGGTACGAGAAAAGCTACTCGCTGTGTAGGTTTTTCTGCTTCCGGTTTTTAAAAGTCTACGGTCATTACGCCCGCTTATTACTCCCGATAATTGTTTATAATAAATATTATTTATAACGTCGTTATAAACGGCCGCGTATAATTTTTTGAATTTTTATATTCTCTCGGAATACGAACACGTTTGTTGACAAATGTTCGAATCGTGCCGTATTTTTTAGGAGAGGATTGATTTCCCACGCTACAGAACGCGGAGTGAGTACGACGAAGCAGAAAACTTTTCGAGATTTACAATCTTGTACGGCGTGGGTCGCAAAATTTTTGTGGAAATTCGCATTGTACGTTGTAGTATCCGTCAATATTTATAACGTTTGTTAACATTTTTGTTTTTCACTCTATTTCTTTTTTTTCTAAGATATATGTATTTATAGAAAACTACTGTCTGGCTGAAAATCGACAAAAAAAAAAAAGCGCTGTCCCGAACCACGAGGATTCCTCGAATAATAATTGTCCTGTTTGCGTGACTGTATTACTCTTAGTTTTTCTTACGTACTCTTAGCACCGGATTTCCTGGGAAAAAAAAACAATCGGCGACTAGAACTTTTTTTCTTCTAGTTAGGGGTTGAATAATTTTTTAAAAACAAAATGTATAATAAATTCGCGTTTTTCTTCCGAAACTCGTTAAAATCCTGTGGTGGTTTTGTAGAAAACACATTTGCCCGATGATTTTCAACACTGTTGAACCAAAAAAAAAAAAATTCTAAAAATACCTAGATGAAAAATACATTTTCAGTCCTCATTACCTTCGTCCTACATTTTACGTTTTAAATTTGCATTAATTACATTTAAGGTACGTATAACTAAAGAAAAATGATAAGTATATCGAGTGGGTGTACGATTTTTGAAAACGTATGTAGAACATCGGTGCAGAATAGAAACAAATACTAAGAAGAAGAAAATATTATCTTCGTAAATTCAAATGTGTTTTTCATCGTTCGTGTGTTTTTGGTTGACGACGCAAACGGTTTTGTGTATTGATATAACTCGCAAAAGTACACGAAAACAATGCACGTTACAAACGAATTCGATTTTTAACATATTTTTACCTGCACGGGTCAATAAACTACTCCATTTTTTTGTTTTTTTTAACTGTAAATTTTATTTGTGTGGTAAGTGACGATTAAACCGTTTGTATACCCATATAGTAATTTTATTTGCCTCCAAATCGATTAGTTCGAGCATGGCCGCGCGCATCGTTTTTAAATGTCCTTTTTGCGAATTTCGTGCGTCGCACTAATTATAGAACGAACCTCTATAATATACTTGACATTGACCGTTTTGATTTGTGCACCGGGTACAATTTGCTCAACGTCCAAAAATTAAGTCCCGTTCGGCATTCGTACGGTTTGGTAACATTTTAAAAATACCTTATTGTTATTATTCGGAAACGTTTTGCCGTTTCGTGTTTTTGTTAAGGATAAAAAATATAGTTACCTAGGCCTTTTACGTTATGTATAATAATAGGTAATAGGTACTAATAGGTACTTACATTTTTAAAATTTTATTTTTCGGATTTGGCAGCAGGGTCTTGTTTAAAAACTATCCAAGATCTAAATTAAACTGTAATTCACACTGGTATCTTTTGGTTCAGCTTGTGATGTTTGATTTTGAAATAAGCTATTTCATACTTATATTTTGCCCTTCAAACATATATAGCGTTAATATTACGAGTTCTTAAATTTCATAGATTTCAATTGTCCTTAAAACCTTAGCTTTGAAAAAACAGTACAAATGTGTTTTGTACAATTTTTAATAGTGATGTATGAAAAAGAAAAAACATTGGTTTTGTTATGTCTACTTTTAGAACTATTATTGCTTGCTGACCTAATTTTCGTGTGTCTCGTGTGTTACAAAATATCATGCTCACAGAACAATGTCAATGTATACAAAAGCTATATAATGTAATAATTTTCTATAGACTGGGTACGATATTGTTGATTTTGTTCTTTCGGTTAGGCATAAACAATCATTACCTAACAATTATATTTTATTGATAATATTTTTTACTTGTAGCTATATTTTTAATTATTGATTATTTGAGATGTTTTGTGTTATGTACAATATATGTATTGATTTTGTCGTGTTATTAACATCATCAATTTTAATAGACTATACTATTGTGTTAACCATTACCTAACATCATCATTTTGTAGTTAGCCTAACCAAAGGAGTCAACTTATCTAACAGCATGGCTACCAAATCTAGTCTAAGATCCAAATGGGATGAGTTGGTCGACTCTTCCACGACTACTGCTGTTGAACTTTCTGGTGCGAGCCAAATGTCGACCGGCGTAAAAAACGTGGTCGGTTGGCTTAAACAGGTATAACATGTCAAAACTGAATAATTTGCACTCGTAATAATATTAATAGTATCTCTTATAACAGTCGTTCATACCGTGTACCACTCGTACCGTTTGACAACTAATAAATTATAATTTATTGAAATTTTACGGTCTGATAATATTGTGTAAAATATGTGCTATTCATATACATAAATTAGTATTTTGAATGTATAATTTTAACAAACAAATATTGAAATACAATATTCCGTAGTGGGTACGTACGTAATCTTGACGGTTTTAATTTTAAAATGTGTGCTGCCTCATTAATGTAATTTTTCAGTCCTCGGATACTTTTCATTTGAAATAAGTGTAAAAAATAATAATAATACAAACATTGTCACAATTAGAGGCTTGAAGAAAGGCCTGGCCACCACAGAATGTGTTTAAGATAGAATCTAACATGTACCTGTGTTAAAATTATACATACATTTCTATTATCCTAGTCGAATAATAATAAATATAATACTAAATTACCGGAGTTCTATAGTATATAATATGGATTACACAGTCTATTATTGTAAATGATCGAGAAGTATAAAGATTAGTTCCATTCCTTCAATTATTGTTGAAAAAAAAGAATAATTTTTTTTACAAAAATATAAGAAAAATGTTTAATTATAATAGTTTTATGTTTTTATATTGTTTTACTATCCGAGCAATATTGTAAATTTTTAAAGTTTTCGATAAAAAATTTATATTACGTGAAATCAGAGTTAAAATCATTGTACTTCCCTTATAATATTTCTTTAAGCAATTACCTACTTAAACTGTTACTTTTTTATTTTAATTCATTCCTACGCTTAACTTATCTCTGTCCGTCTACACCCAAACTATTTTCTATGTTGACAAGTAGTTTCTATTTGTCTATTTGCCTATCAGTAAATTTTATTTATTAATCTCGTTGTTGATTCATAAACTGTAGTATTCCATTATTATTAAGTACAATCATAAAGTTTGTTTGTGATTCAGAAGATGTTATGTTTCTTAGTATATTTTTTTGCTTTTACTTGTACCTACTCAAAATTAATTTAACTTTTTTCATAATAAACAATATTTAGCTTGACATGAATATTGTTATTCTCTGGTATATTACTGTGTTTTACAACATGAAGTTTAAGACATAAACTTATTAGATCAGTATGTTCGTTCTGTATGACTATTAATTATTATTAATTTACAATTAATAATACTTCCTATCTCTTTTTGTATGTTATGAATCACTCTAATAATTGCTTATAATAAATGACTATTATTATAGTGATTTGCATGAGTTTTAAATAGTTATCAAAAATCAAGAGCACATAACGCGTGATGGCCAAAATGAGTCATTTTGCCCGTCATTCAACTACTCTTTGTGTATTTTATTGAAAATAGTCATATTAATAGTTTCATAATAATTATTATCAATTGATAGTAAAAATCACAGCTTCTCACATTTTGATTTTCAATTCACATAGCATTCTTATTTAATATTAATATCGTTATATTTGTATTGTGCGTAGGCATCATTAGAAGTACAACACGCCAGTCTACGAACTCTTAGTACAATGACTGATCATTTATCCGGATCAACTCCACCTTTAATCATACTTCATTTTAACGATGTCTACAATGTCGAACCGAGGGACCAAGAACCGTGTGGCGGGGCTTCCAGATTTTCAACAATGATCAAATCGTTTGCCCATCAACACCCAATGATATTATTTAGTGGAGATGTGTTTTCCCCAAGTATATGTAAGAATACCAGTTTTTTTTTTTTTCTTTCAGTTAAACTTGTTTATTGTGCTGTAAATATTTTTAGTGAGCACGTTTACTAAAGGCGAACAAATGTCTAAAGTGCTAAATGAGCTTGGCACACAATGCGCTGTTTATGGTAATCATGAATTTGGTAAGTAATGGTGTAAACCGGTGGTTCTCAACGGGGGCAATATCGCCCCCCAGTGGGCGGTGAAGTATCACTGGGGGGGCATTGAACTAGTTTTGGGCAGTAGGGGGGGCGGCAAGCGTGTTCACCCAAAAACGTTGTACATGGTGCGACCTAAAAATAATTCATACTTAATAATCCATATAATAACTATTAGTTACTTAAAGGTACTATATGTTGAGCAATGCACAATAACTTATCTTTCATTGTTTTAAAATTTATTATCTTTATTATTTTAGCGATTGTGCGTGGACATTATATTTTATTATAGGTACCTATATTAACCAAAATGTTTAATTTAATTAATTTACTAGTACTATAATTAAAAAAATATGAAAAATAAAACATAAATGAAAACATTAGTTATGATATAATTATTCAAATTTTCCAAATCATTCACTTCCTTCTATCTCTCAGCCCATACCATTAGTTATTGAATTTTCACATAGGATGGGCGTTAAAGAATTGATTCCTTTTCAAGGGGGCGGTAACATAAAAAAGGTTGAGAAACACTGGTGCAAATGATTAAAAACCGCATATTTTTACCATTTATGTTTAATCAGTGGTTGTTTCTTTTTTTTATTATTATTTTAGACTTTGGCCTGGAAGTATTATCTGAACGGATATCTGAAACCAAATTTCCATGGCTTATGTCCAATGTTGTTGATAATGAGACCGGTAGACCGTTGGGAGACGGAAAAATCACACATGTTTTAGATTGGCACAACAAGCGCATAGGACTAGTAGGTTTAGTAGAACGAGAGTGGTTAGATACTTTGGCCACTATTGATCCTGAAGAAGTTACGTTCATAGACTTTGTACAAGCAGGTCAATCTTTAGGAAAACAACTCAAAGACGATGGCTGTGATTATGTCATAGCGCTCACTCATATGCGCATGCCAAATGATATCAAATTAGCCGAGAATGTAGACGAAATCGATCTAATCCTTGGTGGCCACGATCACAATTATGATGTGAGAGAAGTCAACGGTAGATATATCATCAAAAGTGGAACTGACTTTAGAGAATTTTCCAAAATAATTGTAAATCTTGATGAACCGAGAAACCCAATCGATGTTAAAAGAATAGAAATCACCAAAGACGTCAAAGAAGATGTTGTTATGAAAGAAATTTTGGACTCGTATTTAGGTTTGTAGCGCGGAAACTATGTAACTGCAAGTGTACATTGTACTTTAAACATATTGCATAATTCACGTCATGTTATCTATTTTAGGTGTAATGGAAGGGAAAATGAGTGAAGTACTGGGTACATTTGCTGTCGAATTAGACTCTCGGTTTAGTCAAATTAGAACTGGAGAAACCAACATTGGAAATTGGGTGTGCGATGTCTTGTTGGCGGCCACAGGAGCGGACTTGGTGATTCTGAATTCTGGTACTTTTCGATCGGATCGTATTCATCCTCCAGGAAATTTCACTTTGGGTGATCTTGTTACTCTTGTACCTATGCAAGATCCTACAATTGTCATATTAGTTACTGGTAAATACATTGTTTTGCTTATTAGTTATTTCATAATAATTGATAAATATTAACTAACAACAAATATAAACCATTGCAAATCATTTCGTTTTTAAAAAAATATTGCTACACTCGATGAAATGAATACATTTACCAAAAATTAATTTTCTTTGTGCGTGTTTATTTTATTGCATTTCAGTAGGGCCCGGAAATTCATACATTTTCTGCATATTTACTGTCTACGTTTTTTAATTTATTACAAATAAAATCATAAATTTTATTTTGCAATATATGTACTTTGAAATTTGAGGTCCTAATTCTGTTTGATGAGTTTTTTATGATACAATACATTTATAAAAATGACATTTTGTGGATTTGTTACAAAACATTTACGTCATCAAAGAAGAAAAAATTAATAATTTTTATGCACACACTGCATGAGCTCATGCGTTTATTTATAAATTGATAAATTTTAAATTTGTCAGATAATGTTGTGAAGTGCCTACTTACTACATTTATTTATCTTTTTTCATTACTTAAAAAGGTATATTTAAAAAACATTAACTAAGGTTTTTCAAAAACTCTTGATTTTTTTTAATTACATAATATTATATTAGTGCTTGTTTTTAAAATTTTTAATCAAGCTCATTCATTTCTGAACCTTACATATCAACAGATATACTTTTTTATGGCATTTTTTTTTTTTTTTTTTATGATGTTTATTAATTGTTTCAACAGGAAATCAAATTTTAGAAGCATTAGAAAATGGTGTTTGTAAATATCCAAAAACTGAAGGCCGATTCCCCCAAGTGTCCGGAATTAGTTTTGGGTTTGATCCAGAAGCAGAACCAGGTAAAAGAATTGAACCCAACCTTATAAGAATAGGTGACGAATACCTTGTTCCTACACAATCCTATAAGTTGGCTACAAAATCCTATTTACACAATGGATGTGATGGGTACACAATGTTGAGAAACTCTCCAATAATTGTAAGTAAGAATTTTATTCTGTAACCATTGACATCTGTCATTTTATCATATCGTGTTTAGGTTAACGAAGAAGAATGTCCAGAACTAGGGCTAGCAATCCAAAATCATTTTTCTGCTATTCAAATGCGGCAAGGTAAATCTCGTCGCTTATCCAAACACAGACAAAGCTTAGTCACTCTTTCACGGAGGTTTGTTAGATTATTTTTGGTTTTTGTTTTTTTTTTTTTTTTGTGATTTTTAGTAATAAAGGGACCTGTGCACTTATGTAGACATAGTTTGGTGAAGTCTATGGAAGGAAGCGAATGGGAAGGTGGGCCGTCACCATTGAGAAGAGGTTCTTTAACATCGCCGAGTTTATCTATTCATCACCTTGGCTACTCTCATTCTCCGTCGCCGCCGTCATCCAATCATCATTTTCATCATCATCATCATCATCACAAAATGAACAGACGAGCGAGCTTTGATGATCTAGAACAACAAACTTGTCAGCTGTTGCCTAAACTACAAAACAGAATCGTTAAACTTACTCCACAGCTCAGACAGGAAATGTTAATGGATCGACAACGTTTGGAAAACGAATCTGTCATACAGGAGGTTGATGAATTTAACAATTCTCCACATGGCAGTTTTGACAACTCGTAATCATTAACCATTTTGTCCAACAGTGATTATTTTCTATAATTTTTTTTATCTTGTTCCTTTTCCAACCATAATATTAATAAATGAATAAGGCTATTTACCATTTCCATTTTATTAGTCTATTATATTCAATGTTTATTTATCAAAAAATATATTTATCCTAGGCTTCTTGTTATGTTTTATAGAATATTTCTAAACCCAACATTGTTTACTTAATTAAAATTATGCCACTTTTTTTGTGTAAATATACGTTAAAAAATGCTTTTGAATTATTGTTGTTGAATATTACTAATGTATACTTGGATGAACTAAAATGTATGTGACGCATCCGGCCTAAAACGACGTCCAATTTTTTTTTTTTTGTTATTCACTTTGGACTTATTCTAGTCTTAACGTTTTGTCACAATTTTGTTTTTCAATTCCATATTTGAGTACCAATCGTTAAAATTGTTGATAAATTTCATGTTTTTTTAAATGTTGTAATAATTATTGTTGATTTTATTAATTAATTTATTATTAGTTCTATATCATTATACCTTAATTATTAATTATTATTAAATATAGTATGTACATTGTTCATAACGCACTGATTATTTTTCAAACCGACGCATTCATAAAAGTTGCATTTGTCTGCCTGCTCATAATAATAATTTATCACTCGTAAATATTAACTATATAAGTACATCATAAGTGTATTACTATCATACAGTATGTACATAATATATTTAGACAGAATTTTAAAACTGAATTGATCAATGATGAAGTATTATAAGAACAACTTGATTAAATTGTAATTACATTTTATTTACTTGGTTCTTTAAAATATCTAAAATGTTCGAGAAACATATAGTGTTTGTAATATTTTGTAAAAATAAAATGGTTTATTACAAAACAGCAATTAAGATTATTCTGCAATGCTCAGGCTCCAAAACTCAAAATTTTGTGTTAAATAATTCTGTCTAAAACAACTTGGTTGTTGTGGACCAAAGTTCTATAAAATAAACTGAGCTCACCCTTAGGCGCAGCATCAGCTACTCTGTACGTGCGGTGCGAGTAGTCAAAAAGTTATGCACGTAACATTAGTAATGTACATAATGTTGTTCAGTATTTTATATTTACTACTTTATACTTTGTACAATGTTCGCTATCTAAAATTTAACCGATTGCCATTCAACAGAGGGAATTTGTAATGTCAATAATTGAACAGCTTTTACAAAGGTAGAAAATATAATTAAAGTTTTCTCTTCGTTTAGAACTGACGGGATAAATAATTTGTTTTCTGTAACATTCATAATAGCCACCCCGATCATCGACAGGTGGGTACTCAATTCGGGTAGGTACGGCGTAAAGAAATCGTAGAAAACTTCTAATCCATCATCTGGCACAAACTAAATTAGGACACTTAAGTGAGTTACGACAACCGTGTATAAAATAAACATTTATTTCGCTCGTAAATAATTAGGTTCAAACAAGCGGGTGTAGGAACCTGTAAGATCTTTGCAGTTTTAAACGTGTTTAATAATTTGATATTCAATTCTAACCTGGGAAAATGTGTCCAGAGAGTCTGTAACCAGTTACGATGCACACGGCAGCACAACTTACGTGCTTAATGTGCGTACCTATTCACTAAGACTAAAATATGGCATTTGAACGAATTAATTCTGCTCCGGTTTAAAAACGGTTTTGGCGCCAAAAAATCACAACCCTATCGTAAACTATAACTACGAATAATTATTGTGGTCACGATAAATTGTGAAATGACACACGATATTTTAAACTGACAATAAATACAATCGAACTGTGTCAATATAATTAATACGAAATTTTTAAATTGAATTTGTTCTGCGACTACGGCGCCGACGAAGGTGTTGTTTACAGGTCTATGGACGCCGTAGTAACAGGTGGCGTTTTTGCTGTGTAATGGAAATAGCAAAGGTCGCGTACACCCCAAGGACGTCGTCCGTGAGGGGTAGCTATTACCCTAACCTGAAAAATCGTCACCGTGACACAGCAAAACATCACGACATTATTATTACGCTCTGCGGAAGCAACAGGTAGGAGGCCGGTGTGTGATGCAGCGTCACGTTGAACGTTTTTTGAAAAAACCGTGCAAGTTGTAACACAACTCGCACGAGGTTTTAATCTTTGCGCGCCCAAGCGTATGTAGTTAGTTTTTCCTCGCCGCAGTCCAAACCGCAGAATCGAGATTAAACTGGTCCGAACCCGCCGCGGAGACTTGAAGGGATCGACGACGGACGGGACGACCGCGCCGGGAGCGCAGCTCGCACGTTGTTTCGAGGGTTTTCGCTCGGTTCGCCGCGCGTCCAATCCAGGGATTTTCAAGCGGACCGCGGTAGGTATAGAGAATGGCAGGTGCTTCTGGATAATGTGTTATTTAATATCCGCAAACGGATATTGTACAAAACGTCACCACGGATTGTATAAGATCTGTTTTATATGTATATATTCTGTGATCGCCACGTTTTCTAGTTTCGAATATTGGACACTCGACGATAAGAAGAACTCGCCTTCGCGATGGCCGGTTACTTGAAACGCATCTGGCACAAGATCAGAGGAGAAGCACTGTCATCAAACGTGTTTTCAGAAGACGATTTTTGGGTAACGAAAAAAAAAAAATACTTTTCTGACAGGTCACCGCGGACAAAGTGAATTTCAAAAACCCACCTACCTATTTGAAAAACAAAATACATGTTTTAATGAAAATCTTTTTTTCTGTTTGGTGTCCGGCTCTCGCTTACGACCGGATTGTAATGTTTTTTTTTTTTTTTTAAGACTTGATTTTTTAGTGTAAACGACGAACTGAGTCGATTCACAACAGCGGGTGTTTTTTGAACAAATGTCGGTCAAAGTTTGAGCGTGCGATTTAGGAACGTGACCAACTTAGGTTTTTGTGTTTTGCTGTTTTTTTTTTTTTTATTTATTTTGATTCGTCAAGTCTCTCCGTACAGCAGAAGGAGCTGGGTGAGGCCGCTGAGATAAATTGTGGTTGCGCGAATCTTTGTTGTTGTTCAATATTTTGGACATGCTCAAATTTACTCCGGTAGGATTTTGATATGATTGAGGTCCGTGTAGGACTTGCGTAGAGTTAAATTCAGCGGTCGTATGATCGGAGACACGTTATTGAGTTTTTCGTTTTATGATAAAGTAGTAAGTAGGTATCCACCCTGGAGTGTACACGAACGGCCAGACTTTCTTTCTAATTATTTTAAATGATTTTAGGTTATTTCACATTCAGTCGTGTATACCTATGTGTATAACCTACTGGCTATATTATGCAATACATTTTCAATTTAAATGAAATGAGTATTTGAAATCCAAGGACAATACACGAATAATACTAATAATAGTATTTTAAGTATAGATATAACAACTACTTCATTATTAACACCTGTATTTGAAACGTATTCTAAATAGTTGAAAACACTTGAAATGAACCTACCTTTTTAAATTCATATTTTATACAAAGACTTTTACTAAAATAGCAAGACCAAGAATTTTTATATAAACATTTCAAATCCATTAAAACGCTCAAAATTAATTTTCATTGATAATTTCATAAGCCTTTAATTTTCTCAACCATTTTAAGATCACACTACAACTGGATGGTAAAATTTTCCTAAAGAATATTTTTTTTTGATTTTGATATTGGTTTTCACTTTTAAAACTATTGATTCCACCCCCCTTCCCTCTTGCAGTTGAAATTATTATTCATTTTTAATTTTATAATTTACTAATTATTTCATTTATCATTTTTACAGATCTCATGCTTGTTCGATCCGAAGCTGGAAACCAAGTACATCACCGGCGTGGTAACTTGTATCCAGGACTCAAGCCAGTTGCTAATTGACCAACAGTTTACATATAAGGCGCGGACGGAGAGAGAGCTACGCGACTTTCCGCACTTTCAACTGAAGAGTTTTGTCAGAGTATCCTTGTACAGAAGAAAAAATTCAATTGAAAGTTGGATAGTGTCCAGCTGCTATCTGGCTTATGGAAGCAGTCTTTGTCACCAGACAATCAAGTATGTAGTAGTCATCAGTAGCTATAAAGCACACTGCACACAGGACTTCATTACTGGGGAGTAAATGGTGGTTTAAGAACGGTTATTCTTAAAGTCCTTCAATTTTTAAAATTACTTTATACAAATCCAAAAATATGTTTTATAGTTTTTTGTAGAAAAGTAAATTGTTGGTCTACAAATGCAGTATTCCGTAAATATTAAAACAAATGATATTGCTAATATTTTAATGATTATTTTGTGTTTTATTATCTAGGTATTATCTACTATTTTCTTACTACTGTATTTTTCAAACACATTTTGAACAAAGGATTTTTAATTTTTTAATTTTTAATTACCTATCCATCCTGATTACTATTCTTGACTAGGAAACAATTTCTTGCACTCAGTTAAAAAAAACAAATATGATATTTTTCTTTGTCCAAGTCTACACTAGACAAGCCTCGAAAAAAAAAAAATAAGATTTTTCTTGTTACAATAACATATACTCAACAGAACAGTATTTTGAAACTATTTTACATTATATTTATATTTATATTTATTGTTAGCTGTATTGGATGTATTCTTTGTAGGTAATTGTTTATATTTACATTTCTACTTGAGATTTTATTTTGTTTGTTACTACTTAGAGTAAAACTACAAATACCTAAATTAATTTAATTAAAACCCATTGATACAAGTAGTATATTTCAAAAAAATTGTTGTATGTATGTTCAAGTTTTTATTTAGTACAAATATATATTGCAAATCCAACTACACTCTTTTAGCAAATTTGGATCAACTATGTTAAGGACTGTACCGTTGTAAAGGAACACTGTTATAATTTATAATCTTTATTTATAAACTTAGACACGACGATTTGTCACCAAACCTTGTTGAGCCAACCGTTCAGATCCAAGAGAGCATCCCAAACTCTAATAAAAACAACAACAACATTAAAAGTGACTTGTTCATCGCTGTGTTGGGTGACATGCCAAAAACTGTTAATTTTGATAAAGAATCTACTGTACAGGTCCGTTATAAGCTTTACCAAAAATGTGGTTTTATCAGCTTTAAATTTAATATTAGTTCTGATTTGCCTATCTAAAATGCGTATTTCAATCTATTTTTGTAGATATTAATAAAAAACACAAGCTACGTCAAAAAAGACAAGCTTCTCGACTATTCAACAGCAAAAGGAACACAACTATCAATTAATAGCAAAGTCAAGTTGCCGGTTAAATTTGGATGTCAAGGAGAACACGTTTTTGAGATCAACATCATAGGAAAGTGAGTTTTCCCTCTTAACATGATTTTTATTTTTATCTCTTAATAATTAATTGTAAGGTTTCTAACTCTTTGTTTATAACTGTTAATTAATGTAAACAACACAAATTTATGAGTTATGACCAATGATGACAGCATTTGATGTAAAAAAAAATTCTGCTAATTGGCAGTTTCATAGCTTGCGTGTGTCTTTTATTTTTGTCCAGTTTATAGGTATTATTATTATCGCAACAAAATTTAATGCTTATTATTGAATCCAATTATTCCCGTATTAAAAACATTAATGAAAATATTTACATATAAATTATAATATTATTCTTCCAAACTTTTTAACTTTATATTGTTTTTTGTTTATAATTCCGAAATTTAAAAATTGTTCCAAATGACCTTAAATTTTCATTTGTAAATGTGCAAAACCAACATACAAACGTTATTGGAATTAATTCCTTAACATTTTCACTCGTTATTGGAATGGATGAATTTTAAATGAAAAACTGAAAAAATTTGGTTTAAAAATTTAAAATTTAGAGATTGTTGATTGTTTGAATCTATCTGTATAAATGTATTTATAATTTCAATGTATACAAGTAATAGATCATACTACAACTTCCTAACCAGTAATCTATCCTAGGCTATGAGCTACTCTAGAAGGACGTTACATTTCCTTCTCTTCCTACATGACTTAAAATTTGCTCTTTTTTAGATTCTGAACGAAGCAAGAAAGCTATTGATTTTACATAGATGTGTGTTGTTTTTTTTTGTCTGTAACATGGATAACTTTTTGTATTGAATAAACTTAGATGTTAGAATGTTAATTGTGTACAAACCTAGTGAAAAAAGTTAAATAAAATGATTGAATAATTAATTACAATTACAGTTTATAAAATGTTGAATTTTCATTATTAGTTATTCTTATTTAGTTTCTTAGGAAAGTCTACAGTCAAAATAATAATTAATACATTTATGTCACTGATTAAAAATAGTTTTACCACAAAACACAGATTTGCTGTTCCAACAAATTTTCTACCCAATTTAGAATTTGCTCTTACTTTTTATATTGAACAAACTTTGAAGTTTGAATGTTTATTAAGCGCAATCTCAGCAAACAAAATGAATAAATAAATAACAATTACAATTCAAAGATGTTGGATTTGCCTAATTAATTATTTTCATGTTATTTAGATTCTTGGGAATGTCGACAGAAAAAGTTAAATTTATTTTCAATGATTTTACTTATAATGTTGGTATTAACATAAACGTTACTGATTCAAGAATAGTTGTACCACTGAATGCAGAACATTATAAAAAAAAAGAAATTGATATGCAGTAAGTATTTTTAGTGTTTCTATCAGATGAGTGTACAGTCATCAAGACCATATTTTATTCTGTTGTAATTGTTTCAGAAGGTTGATTGAATCTCAGTATGATTCATTAGTTTCGGGAGAATATTTCTACAAAAAACCTCAGTTTCATACCGTCAAAATACAAAACTGGCCCATACCAAAACATTTAACAGTTTGTTATGTGGACGAAAATGGAAAAAACGATCTGTAACCATAAATATTAATTGCTTAATATTATTTTACTATTTTTTCACTTTTATTTGCAACAATTTAATTATTCTGAACATTTTACCACTCTTTTATCTATCTAATAATTAAACACAAAAATAAAGGACTAGTAATTACTTAATGTGAATTAGATTGTAGGTTTGTCGTTTTGTATGGCATAAATAGTGTAATTTTAGATTTCATCTAGAATCTTGAATCAATATTGAAATAATGTCAACTTTTTATTGCCTTTAAAACTCATTTTAATTTTGTATAAAATTAATAAAAAAAAGTTTTCATATTTATGTTTTCTTTAATTCTATAGTAAAATGTATACTGAGTTTCAGTACTGCCTGCCACTTCACAAATTAAAATCATATGCCAACAATCAATTTTAAAATTTTACTTTGACTCTAAAATGTTAAATGCAACCTACATTTAAATGAATTTTTTTTCTTTTTTCATTTATTTAGTTCTACAACTGTAATTCAAGAAAATATTGCAAAATACTTCCCAGCTACATTTGAACCCGTAAACTACAATAATTACAAAATTAAATATCATACATTACTATTTATAGAAGAAGTTGAGGTAAATACTTAGTTACAATAAATAGTTTACTTAAGTATTTTTAATTTTAGTTGTTTAAATTTTTAACCGTTTTAAGAAAATTATACTATAATCTTTTTGTTGTGTAGAATCCCTTACACACTTGCACGAATATAAAATGCCTAACTGTTATACTACAATTAATTATTTTCTTAATATTTTATTCTTTTCCATGTAACAAATCAAAATAATAAATAATCTATAACAACTCTGGCAGGGAGGGAGGGGTTCGATGAGAACTTGTTGGAGTAACAATTTGGCTTGTGAGTATGTCACAGCTTTGGGTGGGTCATTAATTCAATGTGTTGATTGAACACATTGAATATATCATAAAAATTATGACTAAGCAAGCTCAATGAGTCAAATACATACTTACTAAACAAGTTTAAAACTTTAAAGTTTTCAATTTCATTTGAAACTGTTATGACTAGGTTAATTAGTCCATTTTAATGATGTATAATATTATAAGAAATCAATTCCAATTATTTTTGATAGTTTTACCCATCCAAATAACATGTGAACATTATTTAAAGCCATTTGATGCAATTTGGAAACTGCTTTTTGCTTTTGAATCATAACATACAATATTTAAAAAAATTCTAAAAACTCTTAGAATAAAGTATCATTTCAGTCTACTCTTCCATCATTTTTCATGACATAAATGTTGGTCCACTCCTATACAAAAAATAATAACAAAAAAAAAAAATACTATTGTAAAAACAATAAACTTTTTGTTGAATTTAGAATCAAAAATACCTAAATAATAATAAAGTAATAATGATAAGTTTTTTTTAATTATTTTGTTTTTATCACACAATACAATGATACTAAACAAAACATTATTAAAATAAGAAAAATTTATTTTTCATCATTAAGTTATTCATTAAACAATTCCATTCGTTTGATGATACCTTTGTATATTTTTAGAACTTTCTACACTCTAGGTCCCCTTTGCACACACATTTCTACCTTCTTCTTCTTTGCCTTTCTTTAAACTATTCTGGGTCGCCACCCTTGTCCTATTTCTCCATTTATCACAATCATTCACTGTCTCCATCCATCTATGCTTTGGTCTTCCTCTTAACTATTTTTCGTTCAACGTTCGTTTTCATAACCACTTTTACTGTTTTAGTTTCTTCTCTCCTCATCACATGTCTAAACCATCTCAGTCTATTTTTCCTCATCTTATCCACCATTGATACAACACCAATATTACCTCTTATTTATTCATTTCTTTTTCTATCTTAATACTCCACTCATCCATCTAAGGATTCTCATTTCCACTAAACTAATACTCAGTTCTATTTTTCTGTCAACACTCCAAACCATACGTCATTGTCGGTCTCACCACACTCCTGTAAAACTTACCTTTTAGCCTTATTGGAATACTTTTATCACCTAAAACACCTGACGCTTCTCTCCGTTTGATTCAACTGCACTTCCTTTCAAGTGCTAATCTCCACTCATCCAGCCTATTATTACATTTTTTCCAATCAATTTGTTCTATTGTAGTACAAAAGGTGACAGTAAAATAAACAGCATTTAATGTAAATTTTTGTTATTCCTAGTTTAACATTAGACTACAAAATACGTATGCTCAAGAAAGGGCAAATTTCAAACGCAATGGTATATATCTGGTTTTAAAAATTCCTGATCTTTCCGAATCGCGCCCTTCATTGATTCCTGGTGATCGAATTGTGGTGTCAGATCCGCCACACTGTACAAAAAGACTAGGTATGTAACTATTTTTTTTCCTTTCTTAACAGTGTGTATTGTTTTGTTCATTATTGTTTATATCAATAATTTATGCTTACAAACACAAAATTGACATTATAAAAGTATTAAATAAAAAATGGAAATTTTATGCACTTATAATGTATGTAGTATGTACTGTAAAAACCCTATGATTGTACAGTACTTAGTGTATACATTTTATGTTAATAACGTTGTAACTTAAATCTAAGTCACTATTTACAGTACTTTTTTTTCTGCGTATAAAATTTAGAACAAAATCTAATAAAATTATTCAAAATACGTGGAAAAATAATTTACAACTTGGATATAATAATAATTATTAATGTTAATTGTATATTTTATATTTTGTTTATGTTATAATTTTGGTTATTTCATTAATCTGTTTAGATGCTTAGTATTTGATAACAAACACTAAATAGTATCATGCAAAAGAGCTTAGCTGGAGTTCAGTATTTTAAAAACTATTCTAAATTATTAGTTTGTTACAATATGGGAGGATTTGACCGTAAAGGAACAAGGAATCCTATAATTGTATATGGGACGCTGTTGAACTTTTAATGAAATAGGAAGGTGGTATCTAGAACTACGGACATCCAACATGAAGAGCGTAGAAAATAGGATTTTAAACTACCCAAAATAAAAATTTTTGACATGTTATACCTCTTTATTGGCACACAATGGGTTACGTTAAAAGTATATGCAAGGCTAGTCTGTGAGTGTACTATAACACGTATAGTATTCCTAGGTGCGTACTGAGTGCAATGGCACTGGTCCAAGGTCAATCCAACCAAAGGGGAGAAGATAACTTAAGATTAAAAATTTGTGTAGAATTTCCATGGAAATGCAGAAATAGCTAAAACTACTAATGTCTAACACCTATAGCGCTGCAGTTCAAAATTATAATTTTTAACTATCCAAATAAAAACCCTTTTGATAATAATGTTATACCTGGCGTAGTTTCAAATTGGATTACGGGTCAATAGTCCATATCAAGCACTAACTAACAGAGCAAAAACTGACACTGTAGGTTAAATCTCCTAAGAGTTACATTTTTAAAAAATGGGAGTTTGGCGATTATAACTAAAAATTGTGAATATTCCTGAAAATAAGGACTTGAGTTTTTTTTTGCATCAAAAAACAGCTAAATTTTAAATTTTGACAAAATCCATAGAGCCATTTTTAAGATGACATATATAGAAAACGTTTATTGCTTGGTTAATACTTCATAGTATAAAATTTATTTTATTTTTATGTCTACCTTGAATACTTATAATAATAATTTTATCAACTAGTTTATAAGGATTATACCAACATTTTGTTATTAGTATATTTTTTCAAATGTTTATATAAGTAGTCTATTCTCGGACACTTAGTACTTATCAATTTTATAAACAATAAAATGATTTGTTGTCCAAACTCTAAACCAAGTTGCCTGTGGTCCGCATTAGGGTCCTATTTTTTTTTCATACAGCTCACTCCAAAATGTTAAAATTAAATTTTATGACTATCATGTTTTTATTGTTTTCCAGCCCCTGTAACCTTTTTAAGTTGTGGATTTTATCCAAGAGTTCATAAGAGTTTCCGACTAATGTTATCTGAACTAACATACAAATGATTAGAATTTATTAAAAATATTGCAAAAGAAATAATCTAAATAAATTACTTTTTGATTTATTGTAAATAGGTGAAAATCCAGGACAATATGAAGGAATAATTTATAAAATTTTAGCAGATGAAATTTGGTTGAAATTTGATCCCGAATTCCATAACATCTGTGGAAATTGGAATTACAGTGTTACCTTCCTTACAAACAGGGCTCAGGAACGGGCACAACATGAAGTTATAAATTTATTGTTGCAAGAAAACCGGCTAGGCAAGTCGTTTTTATTTCCAATCAACCCCGATATAGATTATCAAATTCCAAAATTGGCGGTAACTAGCCTCGGGGATAAAATTGACTATAGTAAAGGAAAGAAAACTATACCTATAGTTATTGATAAAATCAGATGGTTCAATGTAAAATTGAACTCTCAGCAGAAAAGTGCGGTCGTTAACATCTTGAAAGGAGAAGCAAGGCTTATGCCGTACATCATTTATGGGCCTCCTGGTACTGGTAAAACAATGACATTGACAGAGGCTGTAATTCAAGTCTATAAGCATCTTCCCAATAGCAAGTAAGTTTTCCAATCAACAATTTGGTTTCAATTGTGGATCACTAATCAAATTAAATTGTAGGGCAGGTGCCATTAAATAAAGTATAAGTTAAGTATTGATGTATCTCTACCAGGTCATTAGCTTCATTTACGTCACAAAAATTGGCCAATGACCTTAACTGTAATGTCACAATTTTATGTAAGTCAGTGTACCTCAACTTAATATGCCATGGCCAGCTGTTACTGTTACAGATACTAACCCGTTGAAAAATGCACCCTTTGGAAACCCATACCAAAAAATTGACACCCAGAACTTAAGTTCTGTCATCAGCCAATATTTTTGTAACATGAACTATTATGCAGGAGCGTTATTATAGATACTTGATCCCCTTGTATACTCTCTAGATAAGCGTTGCTTGTGAGTTGTGACTATCTTATAAGTTTATCCATCAAGTTTGACACTAATGCACTCAGTACTTCATTTAATAGTTAATAAAAAACTATATTTGAATTATAAATCAAAGTTTTTAATCATTTGAAATTGAACTAACAGAAACAAAATACTAACATATCCTCTCCCATTGTAGTATCGTACTTTAGTATAATTGGAAATGTCCAAAAACTTATAAAATATTGAATTCCATATTACAAGTACAAAAAAATACAACCAACTAAACTGTGGTGTCCAATATCTCTGTACTTCTTTACCATCGATTTTTTTATAATTTTTTTTATTATTATTTCTTATTATTATTATTGGACCTACGGCTTCCAGTTGTGGTGTACTGTGAAAGTTTTCTATTGAAACAAAACTGAACAGTTTCAGAATATTAATCACTAACACCCAAACCATACCTAGTAACCCCAAGTGTTGTCTAAACTAATGTGGTCACTTGTTATAAAACTAAAAAAATAACTTACTATTTAATTATTAGATTGCATCTAAACTGAATAATCTGTATGAAATCCAAATTTGTTGTCGCTTTCTTTATATATAAATACTAGTTCAAGTAGAAAATAAAATTATTTTAAAATTGGAAATGACCTGTTTCACTATGTATTATAGCATTCTACCATTTTTAACTAGAAATTTTAATTTGTATACCTAGTGGTTAAATAATGGTAATCCAGCATTAAGATAAGTGCTTGTTTGAATGCCAATTTTAATCTTGTTTTGCATTTTTGTAAGCTCAACATTTCAAATTTTCAATTCTGTTTATAGAATATTAATATGTGCTCCTACAAATGCTTCTGTTGATATGATACTGGATAAATTGGTGCACACTAGATTATTTGACAAAACTCAATTAAGACGATTACTTGGCTATAATCATTTTGTCACTAAGGTTTATGATCCAGACTTGGAAGATTATTGCTCTTTGCCTGAATCCAACCATGCATACAATGGACCAGAGCATCTTAACATAGGTACCAACTGCCTCATAATTATTTAATATTTGTTATGTCCTATAGCAGCTTAAACTTAATGAGACATTGTATACTCCAACAACCAACATATTTGTTTGGTGTTTTGCAGATTCTAAAATTATAAAAAAAACAGATATTGACAAACTACGCATTGTAATAACAACTGAAGGCACAACCTCCGCACTCTACAAGATAGGTATGCAAAATGGATCCTTTAGTCACATATTTATTGACGAAGCTGGACAATCAAAAGAATCTGAAACACTACTACCCCTCAGTATGCATTTTGATGTTTTAAATGTTGTACCAATTTTGTATTATTTCATTATGGTTTTCTTTTTTTTAATTTTCATAGTATTTTTAAATCCTCGCCAAGGTGGGCAATTGGTTTTAGCTGGCGATCCTAAACAGCTAGGACCGGTAGTTTTTTCATTATTGGCTAAACACAATGGCTTAGGACAGTCCATGTTGGCTCGTATTATAAATTATCCTCCGTACATAAGAGATCCGAACCTTTTCTCAGAGTACAACGGATTTAATCCAAGGGTCATAACACATTTGATTATCAACTATCGATCGCTACCAGAAATCGTACACAATTTCAATAAATTTTTTTACGACTCATTACTAATATCCACTGTAAGTACTAGTAAACATGTTGTTTTCGCTACAATCTAAAAACTATTTTCTAATGATTGCAGAAACTGGATAAAAATGTACCCGAAAGGATATTTTTAAACTATTTGGTCGAAAATGAACACTGGGATATTAGTTGTAAAGGACCTGTCATTGTGCATGGTATCCAAGGTATAGACAGCCAAGATTCCAATAGCCCGTCATGGTTTAACCACCAGGAAGGTTTTCAGGTCTTGTTATATGTAAAAAAATTGATGAATTCTGGAATATTGGCTGACGAAATTGGAATTATAACTCCATATATTTCCCAAGTATGTAATACTACCTACTGAAGTGGACATGACACAACTTAATGTTTTTAATAATTGTTTGTTGATTATCAGGTTTACCATATCAATAACATATTGAAAATGTATCATTCTGGAACCCAGTTGCCAAAAGTGGGCACAGTCGAAATGTTTCAGGGGCAAGAAAAAATGATTATTATAATATCAACAGTTAGAAGTCAATCAAAAACGGGACATTTGATGGATAAACGATTCAAACTTGGGTTCCTTGCATCCAATGAACGAACAAATGTAGCATTGTCCAGGGCAAAATCACTAATAATTATTATCGGAGACCCGTCATCATTGTTATGTAATAACAGCTGGAAATATATTTTAGTTCAAGCTATCAAACATAAAAACTATGTTGGTTGCAGTGTTCCTGATATTTCTGACGACTTTTTTTAACAAAATATGCTTTTAATACAAATACTATTTTTATTTTGTGATTTTAACACCATTTATATTGAACAATTTTTTTTTTTTATTGATTTTATTATTGATTCATAACCAATTTTTTTAAATGTATTTTTACAACTATCATTAATATTGAATGATAATTTTTTTTTTCTTGAATATTTTGTACAAATAAATTTTATGAAATTTATTTGATTAAATTGAATAAATTACATTTTATATTTTTACTTCATTAATCTTCTTCTCCTTTGCCTTCCTCCCAAATATTTGGGGTCGGCCACCTTGGTCCTAAACCTCCACTCGTCTCGTTTTATTCACATCCCCTACGCACTCAACAACAGCCCTCATATCATTCTCAATCATATCCAACCATCTCTTTTTTGGTCTTCCTCTTCCTCTTTTTCTTTCGACATTCATTTTCATTACTACTCTTATTGCTATTGATTCCTCTTGCCTCATCACATGCCCAAACCATCTCAGTCTGTTCTCTCTCATCTTGTCCACTATCGACGCTACACCATTATACTACTTACACATTTGTTCCTTATATTCTCTATATTCTCTTGTCAACATATATCTCTTGTACATTATACTCTTACATATTTGTTCCTTATATTCTCTATATTCTCTTGTCACTCCACTCACCCATCTAAGCATTCTTATTTCTGCAACACTCTTACTCTGTTCTATTTTCCTATCCACTGCCCAACACTGTAAACCATATAGAATAGTTGGTCTCACTGCACTCCTGTGAAATTTACCTTTCAGCCTCATTGGAACTCTCTTATCACATAAAATGCCCGACGCTTCCCTCCATTTCATCCAACCGTACTTAATTATATACTTTACATCCATGCCAAAGCCCCGTCTCTACAAATGATCCTACATATTTAAAGCTTTCGACTTTACATCACCGCTTATTGTCATTGCTCTCCTTGTTCCGGCAACCTCTTGGCCTCTTCCTCCGAAGTCATACTCAATATACCCTGTTTTATTTCTACTCATTTTCAATCCCTTCCCTTCCAGGGCTGACCTCCACACATCCAACTTATTATTGACTCCTTCCAGATTTTCTCCTATCAAAACTATATCATCAGCAAACATTATACACAATGGTACCTCGCCCTGTATCTCTTTTATAACTTCATCCATTACCACAGAAAACAAGTAAGGGCTTAAAGCCGACCCCTGATGCACACCTACTCCTACGTAAAAATCTTCTGTTACTCCACACATACTCTTGACACTAGTACTCGAGCCTTCATACATATCCTGAATCAAATTTATATAGATTTTTGGTACCTATTTTCTCATTAATGCCTACTTGTCTTAGTACTCTGTCATACGCTTTTTCGATATCAATAAACGCCATACAAAACTTTTGGTCACTGGTGTGAGGGAGAAACAACAATAGTTCCAAATCATGGGAAAAAAAATAGTTATATATGGCAGATGCTCAGAAGGCTTCTGAACTGTTTCATAGTATTTGTCTGTTGTCATTAATTGAACAATAATATTATTGCAAGTTGCAATCGTAGACCATTCACTGTAGTTTGTGTTTTTAATATCGATTCCTCTAAAAACAACATTGTGTCACAAACAAGGACAACACAACATATTTATATTTTGACAAAATTTTGTGTTTATAGCGAGAAATACATTTTTAAAGTCTCAATCTAAGCTTTTCCTAATTAATTTAATTTGGTTGGTCTTATTATAATAATGTGAATTACATAAAAAAAAACCATGTTTGTGTTTCACACCAATTCCTCGCTTCTCAGAATATTTGTCTACAATGTTATGATCAGATGATTTGAAGTATTTGTACTTTCAAGCTGTTGTTTACTATAACAATTTGTAAAGCTTTGATTTTCTATAGCGGATTCGATATTTTACATTTTAATCCGATATATATATATATATATTTCCAACAATTAAAATAGAATACATACCGAATAGTTAATAGCTTAATACAAAATTTAATTATGTTAACTCGAACAGAAAAATAACAAAATTAATAACCAGTAAACATACTTAAAATTAATGCCATCTGTTATGGTAGATGTTACACAGACCAAGTAAAGGCTGATTTGTACTAAGCAAAAAAAAACTACCTATTTTATTCACAATACTCATAAATCAACTTTTGGTGCTTGTCCGCTGTTGACGGGTATGGCATTCAATTCTGTTCGCATACACAAAAACTCTGCACATATGCAAGTGATCGCAGCACACGTTGCGTTAAGTAGCCACCAAAATGGAGTGGGTAACGTACCATTGTACCATATGCAAGCTGCTAAATGTATGATGTGTATTGTGCACGAGAAGTCCAAACATAATCGATATCGTTCAACAATGCGCCAAATAAAAGTTGCCCTGAGTAAAAAAGAATGTTAACATTATGTTATTCAACAGATATGTTTTAGTTGCTTACCCGCTTAGAGCGTTCAAAGCAAACACGACAATCACAAACTTTTCGCTAGTCACGGTACTTAGCTCCTGCAATAACGAAAACAGTTTATAATTTTAACCGCATTTAACATTATTATGTCAGAAAGAGTACAATTACACTGTGCCGGTTACAAAGAGTAATGAAATTGTTTTTTAAACGGGTTTTGGCAAATTTTTTAAACTGATGACCCATCGAATTGATACCGACCTACTTGAACGGATAAGAGTCAACCCACAGCAGTAATAGTAGCTGTTCATATTACTTGTCAGTGAAATGGGGAAGATAAAAACTGAAATAAATCAAATTTTAAAGGTATAAAGTAGTAATGCTACATAGAAACACATTTTATTTATTTTTATCTTCATTAAAATCGTTCAAGGCAAGAGCAACAATCATTAACAATAATGGACCTAACATGAAATACGTCGAATAATGACAGGATGTTTAAAACCAGCCAAAATAGAAAGTTTATATTCACTCAACGAAATAGCATCACCACAAATTAGGGGTGATGTTGCAGCAGACACCAAAAGGACAAAGGCACGAGCTGACCATAGACACCCAATGTACAACATAACATCAGCAAAGTTTCGATTGAAATTGAAGAAAAACTTTCTAAAAACAAGTAGGGTTATTGAAGGAGAAACGGACCAAGAAAGAACAAAGCGATGGAGACAAAACACAAACGAAACTAACCAGATGAAACGGTAGCTACTATGCTACCGTTCTACCAAAAGAGAAATTACACAGAGAATAACTCATCCTTGGAACCTTTGGAGGACAATATTGACAGAATAGAAGCGGAGTGCTACCAACAAGAAAGAATTTGTTCAAATGGTGTACAATAAACATATATATATATATATATATATATTATGGATGTCCTAAATTTGAAGGGACATATGTAGCAAAGAAGATGTGGACGGTATTGATGACAACGCTATACAGTTGGCAATTTACTGGAACGAATTAGATTAACGATACAAATATAAATGTTTTTTTTTTCCCCAAGTTGTTGTGAAGAAGAAGAAGATTGTGGTAACGTTGAATACCTACTCAACTTTCGACAGACATGAACGTACTTTGAATTCGAAAACTGCGTCCAGAGACCGGGACGTGCCGACGACGTAGCTCATGACGGTTATCCACACGCACATGGTGAAATAGTAGAGACACTGGACGGACGTTATTTGCGCGACGATCAGCGCCGGGTCCCAGACGGTGATGCGAAAGTGCCCGGCCCCCGTCGACAGACGGCTGTACGACGTGGCTTTGCTTAAAAAACCAATAATATTTTATTATTTTAAGTGTTACACAATAATTTTTACACGAAAAACTCACTCGGCGCCGAATCGGTTCAGTATCGACCACAGCGATATCGACATGGTCGGAAAATGGAACGTCCTCATGAATGCGGTGGTAGGAAGGTGTAGTTCGGCGGGCGCTGCGTGTTCGGGACAGGCGCGCGGCAGTCGTCGTCGTCGTCGTCTCTCTGCGCGTTCGTTAAAAGCGCGCAAATTTCGTGTAAACAAAATTCGGTGTCGAACCGTATCGAAAGACGTAAACGATTTTTTTATTTTTTTTTGATAGCAATTAAGAGCTTTTCAAATATTATTTCGGAGTTCGCAAAACGGTCCGAAGGGGCTGCTGCTGCTGCTGACGATTCCGTAACAAAATACGTCTCGTTGCGTATGAAAAAATACGTAAATATTATTGTTATTAACCATTATCGTTATTAGCGCTGATAAGACGAGCCGACCGCGGCCAAGGTTGATAAAACGATTATATAGTTTTTTGTTTTTCACGATTGATGATAACGTACGATTTTTAAAAACAGACATTTCATTGTGGCCATTTTACGATTTTTTCGTATTTTTTTAGTACACATTTCGTATACGAGCCCGAGGCCACCTTTTAGAAAGAGTATAAGGTGATTGGAAAACCTCAATCTGGGGCTTGTGCGTATATACATTTTGACGCAATACTTTCGGTATAAAGATTGGTCTGTGCGAATAATATCGAAAATTCCGGTTTTCTTCTTCTTCGTCTTTCACCCCCCAACCAATTGGAGTCGGCCACCCTCGTAATTCCACCGCTTATCACGATCATTCGCATCCTCTAAACACAAACAAACATATAGGTACATACGTTAACATCCCTCGTATATTTTTCAATTGTTTTCGTCCGTCTCTAATAATTAGAGATAATTATATTATATTAATAATCGTATAATTATTATGTCAAATAAATTAATTTATAGGCACTCGAGAATTTCAATGGAATTCTATTTATAACTTAAGTTCAATGGAGATATTATATAGCTGTTTAACGGGCGAGAGGGTTTTCGATGAACTACATGTTGTTCGTATCAAAAAAAAAACCAATATTGTATTAAATATTGGACTTATTCGCCATTAAATGGTGAACGGTTTACTGTTTTATGTTTTGAAAAAAACAATAAAAAAAAATATACGATTCTGAGCGAGTTCAGTTGTCTAGTATACGTCGTGGTGAAAACAAATTTAACAACAAATACTCTTGTCAAATTTTGTATCTTTCCTATTTTGGTATTGTGTAATAGTTTCAGCTTGGTCCAATCTTTAATTCGGATGTTATGATCAAAAAAATCTAAATCGATGTGGAAAAAACACGTTTCCCGTAATTATTTGTTTCCCCCGAGTTCAATTACTCCCTTAAAAATTATCGAAATAGTTTGAAAACTAAGCAGATAACTCGTTAAACCCTTTTTAATGACACATTTAAATTTCAAGTCAAACGGAGCACTTTTGGGAATTTCACCGTTTTCGTTTTTTCCTCAGAACCTAAAAAATAATCAATGTTTCCAACAAAGTACCATCTTGGATCTATCTATTAAAGTATTGTACGTTAAAATTGGAGCATTTTTTTTTACTAGAAAAAGTGATCACAAAAATAAAAAAAAACCCAACCCTAGCCCCTCGGGGTCTCCCTTTACCGACTTTTCCATAACGTGTTGTCATTCTAAACAAAGCTGTATGCAAAATTTCAGCTCGATAGGACAATGGAATGTGGGTTGAATGTTAATTATAAGATTTGCAAATAAAAAAATACTTGAAAAAACGCAAAGAACCTTTTTCCGGAGTGGGATTCGAACCAGCGCGGCACCCAGTCGACGAACAATTTATATAGTGTGACGCACCATTTTATCGACACTTTTCTTGTACGCTCTTGAAAACTACTGGGCCGATTTCTTTGAAATTTTAGTTTACTTTTAGCAATTTTTGTTTTACATAACGTAATAAATTTTTAATTCTTAAATAATAAAATTGTGTAAGTTACAAAATTCTTTACTATAATTATTACACTGCACTCGCTCCAAACTACATAAAAATCGTACAACTATGAACCAACCCTATTGAAAACTGCCGAGTCCAGAGATTAAAGTTGACAAAATTTTTTAGAATAAAGAAAACTGTGTCCTACTCTATCTTACCTATTTTTAGAGAGATTATACAAAAATAACTGATTTCTACTCAGGATTTTCAATCGACCACCCCACCGCGGGCGGCCGTCATCCCCGCCACGTCAAAAGGGACCGAATTTTGTGGTGATGGTGCTAGCAGTTTTAACGGTGCGGGGATAGCCGCCACTGGCACGCCACTGTCAATTACGGATCTTGAAAAAAAAAAGCCTGAATCGGTTAAGTTCGCGTGGGTAGATTGACGGAGTACGGCGACTATATACGGTTTGGAGGGCGGGTCACTGGTTTGTTAACTGTGCAGTTTTAACGTGTAATAAAATGTCTGATTGCCTTGGGAAAAAACGATTCTGAGCCAGTTCGACGAACACCCCCAGGAAAAAGCATCCAGCCGATTTTCAAATATCTTTCACCAACAGAAAGCCACACTATTCCTGAGCGACTACTATTTTTTATTCGAAAATTCCCGCGTCCTCAACGGTTGTTTCGAACACGAATTTCGTCGAAAATTCGATTATTTTTTTGTTTTGTTCACGGTCTCGCTACGCGACGTATCAAATTTTAGTCGTTTGTTCATTTTACCGGTTTTTTTTCCAAGTTTTTTTTTTGGGTACAACCTTTTTGGAATTGAAAAATTGGCGAAACGTCGAGCGTACATTGCACCGAGGATACAATAGTCGCAGTATACAATAGGGCTTTCTGAAAACGTTTCTACCGTCAAGGTAGGAGGAGCATACACGTACCCAGATACGTAGAGAGATGCCCCTGAGCATGTCACAAAAACAAAAATTAACGTAAAAAAAATAAAAACCACGCTGCACCTTTGTAAGACCGATACCGCTCAGAATCGAGATAGGATGACGTGCTTGCGGGTGTCTACGATGATCGCGCATCACTGTGATGAAACGGCCGTACGACGCAACATCGGTACAATCATAATTATTGTTGCCGATGATTATTTACTCGATTGCGACCGACGGCGGAGCGTGACGCATCTCGGCGCGTTCAGTCCGGCGATCGCGTCTCTCGCCACTCGATAGCGATTCGCCGCCGCCGTTCGTTTTTCCGCGCGAACGAAGTTTTCCTTTTCCAAATTTTTCCCGCCCCGAACGGTTTTCATCGCCGCGAGGGACTGTGTCACGTTATTGCGACATTTTCGGTCACCCCGGTCCGCGCGGCGCCGACCGAGAGACCCTGCGGAGAATGGCGACCGGGCCGCGGCTGAGCAGGAAGAAGACGGTGGCCGGCGTGGTGCGCGAGACGTCCGCGCTGAACAGGGTGCTGACCACGACCGACCTGACCGCGCTGGGCGTGGGCGCGACCATCGGCGTCGGCGTGTACGTGCTGCCGGGCGCCCTGTCCAAGTACGTGGCCGGTCCCGCGGTCGTCCTGTCGTTCTTCTTCGCGGCCGTCGCGTCCATGTTCGCCGGTGATTTATGCATATACACAACTGATATTGTTACGTACGCGAGAGTGAAACCGTCGGCACGGGTTTTCGGGGGGCTAGGGGGGGCCTCGCGCTTAGCCCCCCCCCCACAGCTGGCATAACGATGTGCCGCCGCAAAAACAGCCTACAGGGACTCTACGGGCGCGCGCGGGTAGTCTGACGGGGTGAAAAAACGATTCTGAGCGAGCTGTCTGCAGTTGTCTGTAGTACACGGCCTGCTGAATTTTTCGAGAATTTCAGAGTTCCCAAATTTAGCTCAAACATTCCCGAAATCGCTTTATCAAACCCAGCTGTATCTCACCCGTTCAATGATTGTGTAAAAGTTTCAGCTAGTTCCCCGATCAGTATTTTGGATAGCCTACACGGCCAAAAAAAACTAAACCGACGTGTCCGACACGACGGATTTTCGCGATCTCTACTCGTTTTCGACGTACATAACACAGCAAACTATCGAAAAGTGCTTCAGATAAAATTCAAAGTCTCAACTTTCATGTGGTCACATCGATAACACGACGTAACGATCGGGCACTGCTTCTACCCGGAAACGTCGTCGCAGACCTGTAAATTTCAAATTTTTCGCCGTAACAATCTCGATCGTTTTTTTTTTTTTTTGGTTTTTGGCGTAAAACTCTGCAAAAAGTAAGCGAAATTTCAATCCTCAACCAAAGGAGTACCACCGGAGTTTGTAGACGTTAGAGGTAGGTACTGACCATGAAAATCGGAGCATTTTTTCTGCACGAAAAGTTGTTGACGGGGAAAAAAAAACATCATTGTAAAAACAATACGTTCCCCTCGCTGCGGCTCAGAATCCAAACAGAATAATAATTTAGCTCGAATTAAGTTCTAAACGTTGTTTGATAATTCGGGTGCGTAGAGTATTTTATTTATCTAGATGTTCGTCTGGCAGAGAAGTGCGTAAACATATGAAAAATAATCAAAAATAAATCTAGTGCAACCTTTCAACTTGTTAAATTTTTTTTTTTTGCTTTTAAAACATCCGCTTGCAATCAGTAGACATTTTATCGATACAATTATGTAAACGCATATGTAGCATTTTTTTTTTTTTTTTTTGTTTGCGATACAGATATCAAGTATCAAAGTATGTATGATTAGGTATAATAGGTTATACAACATTCATTGGACCATTCCAACAATCATTCCATTCATCAGAAATTTGTTTTACCGAAATATTAGTTTTATTGAATTAAAAAAATATATTCAAACTTTGCACTCGGTTAAAAGAAGATTTTGATTAAATATCGGACGAGTTGACAAAGTGTCAGCTAAGCACGGTTAACGCGTACGTATTGCGTTGAACAATTAGGTAAAACTTAAGATCCGTTCAAATACAAATGTATAATATTAGGCATTTATTGTTGAATTAAAAATATAGTATTTACTTGAAATTAGATCATAATACCCCCCTACTTATCCACTCCCTCGACTATGACAATTATTGTTGGTTTTAAAGAATTTTTAATTAGCTATGCATATTTCAACGAGTATGTTCAAGTCTAAAGCGTTAAAATATATTCTATTCAATATAGTACGTAGTTTATAATTTATATTTTTGGGGTTATTTATCATTGTTCACGGGTCAGAAAACTCGCAATGTACAAGTCATAATATAGTACCTACTGAGTGTGCAAATAAAATATCAAAACATCGCTTGGTTTTTTTTTTTTAATGTTTTGTCGTTTTATATTTTTAATTTGAACGTTACACTTTTTGCAGGATTATGTTACGCCGAACTCAGCAGCAGAATTCCCAGAGCAGGATCGGCTTATTCGTATGCATACATCGCAGTTGGCGAATTAGCAGCGTTCATAGTCGGGTGGAATCTCTTGCTCGAATATACAGTCGGTGGGTACTATATACAGCTGTGGATTTCATCATGGTTGTACATTTGTACAGTTACACACTGTTATTTTAATTATTAAATGTTTAGCTAAATCAGTATAAAATAACAGTTATTTTACTCGAATGATACACGATTCAAATCAAAGGCAAAGCTATAGGGAAGTGTGTTTTTTGAGGAAATTGCACTGTTTTACAAAATTAAAGAACCTAACGTTCTGAATTCTAATATAGGTATATTTTTGTACGTATATAGATAGAAAAGAAATTACCTACTAATTAATGCACTCTAAGATAAGAAAACTCCAGACTGAAGTACACACTTTTTAGAAACTTTAAACCTCTTTGACTTCTGAGTTTTCCGTGGAAAATTGTTTTTCGACCACCTAAATGTATTAAAAAATTATGCGCGCACAACACGTCATACAATAAAAGCGTATAGGTTGCTACTTGAGTTTTAAATGTTAACATAATACAAACATAAAACAAACACCGATGAACACAAAAAAATTTGAGACTGTAATAATCATTGTAGACAACATAAAATAAAACAACCTTCATAATATGTAATTTTTTTTATACATACGAGTATATTCAATACTTTCCGAGATTGTTGCTGTAACGTCCAACTTGAAACATTCTGTATCAATAATAATGTACGTATAGGAAAGTCAAAACTCGAAACGGTTCGAAATAAACGGGGAGATAGTACTGAAAATCAAAGTTGTCTGGTACAATGGTGAATGGAGCGAGATGAACAACACTGTATAAATTTAAATATAAGTAAAAATTTATAGTTTTTAAACGTGATTTTATTTCCATGTACTTGTATAGGTGCTGCTAGCATAGCCAGAGGGATGAGCGTGTATATCGACGCGTTAACCAACAGAACGATGGAAACGGCTTTCAGACAGTTGTACGAAATCAATGTGGAATACTTGTCCGAGTATTTCGACTTTTTCGCCATGTTCATCGTCATTGTGTTCAGCGGTAAACAAAATGATTTCATTAGAACAATGATAACAACAATTCGACAATATTGTAGTAGTATATTATCGTCTACTGTATATTTTTTTGATTATTCAAGTAGATCGATTGTCCAGTCCCTGCGATTCGGACAGGTCGTAAAAATATTATAATCGCGTTTGAATTAACGAGTATGTTGTAAGGTCGTTAAAAATGATATACTATTATAATGTTCACGGATTATTAGAGATTATATTAGGTTGGTAATTAGGTTAATTTAGGAATTATTAAATTAATAGATACACGACCGTCGATACCAAACTTATAAACTAAATTAACACCGTAAATTGTGAATCGTTAAGTATTAAAAACCAATATTTTGTATAGGTTACGTGTGAAATATTCAATAACGATAGTATAATAGATAACAAACATTGCAGATTTCATTCCAGAAAAAAGAACAATGATTTACAATTTATAAGTAGTACCTTTGTATGTGGACTTTAGAATTATTTCGTCATAGACATATTGAAACAAAAGCGGTGATTAGATTATTGAAATACGTACGCGAGAAGAACAATATGCATAAAAAAACATTGTACAAAAATAGAACGATAGTTCTATAAATGAGACACAGAAACATTAATGTATTATATTTATAGGTTTAAAACAATTCAGGTACTACCAACATAATAAACGTAATCCAAGTGAAAATTAAAACGAGAGTATAATATAAGAAAATAAACCAAATGAAAATGTGTATACATTAATAATGAAATTGTACACTGTACACAAATAACTTGTAATACAGAAGAAAAAATGTAGGTATAGAAGTTTACTTTTGATTTGGATGGAAAAATATCGAATATGAATAATTTAAAACGATTGATGGCTATAAAAATATTTGGACAACCAGTGAAATCTGCACGTAATATTTTTTATCTATTAAATATAATCTAAAAGACCGAGACAGGAGTAAAGACTAACTAAAAAAAAAATTTGTAATGCGATTCTTTTTTACAAACATTTTTACTCTGTATGTATTTAAGTGTGTGTTGCAAGTTTTTGAACGGTCAATAAGGTGTTATCACTTTTTAAAAATTAAACCTTGAACGCATAAACTGTATGTACGTTGTAAGTCAAAAGTCATAATCAGATAGGTATAACAAATGATTTATAAAATAGAATATGATATTTAAGCAGTTTAAATTCTGATAGTTATTTATACAATGATTAGCCCTAAAAAAAAAAAAAAAATACAAATAAAATTGAAATTAATTTAGATACCTACTAACAAACAGCTCTCTTTACGCGATTCGCGCTGATTATCACTGATTAAAAACCATTTTAAAATTAATATAGGTCCTCATAATTAAAAAAATCTTGTAATATGTAAATTCACAATATTCTGTAATCTACATTTTTTTCATACAACATACAAAACCTTTGGATATAATATATTTTATGTGTGTAAAGTAAAATCATATGCCATACATATTATTCCACTGCAGGTAACAGTAAACAACTTCAATTTAAATTCTAATCAAATGTCAACATTGTATTGATATTATACAGAAGGCAAATTTATAAAACAAGATGACATAGGTACACAAATATTATTATTATTATTATTATTATAGTTGTCATTTGATGAGTTTTACCTATATTAGTAGTTTACAGTTTTATAACAAAGTACTATTAAATCATTCACTATAAAATGTTCGTTAATATTTTTCAATAACTACAATTTTAAGATTTTTTACTACGGATCTTGAATAAGACGGTTATACATATATTTATATAATTCCAATTGTGATCGTTTAACCACTTTATATTGATATTCAAATCAGATGGAAGTAGGTCAAATATTAAGTTTTTTATTGATGAGTTTTCGTCATCTATAATTGGAGAAACAAACTACAATAGTCGATAAAGGTTCCTACTCTTTTAATTTATAATATTATTTAAACATTTTAATGGTCACGTTTTGTTTTCTTAAAAACATTTATTAAAATAGTTTCCAGAAAAAAACGGTAATTTCGAGAGTGGGACCTATCTTACTACTCCAAGAATACATAGTTACGGTAGTTTGATCAGTTGTAAAACGAGTATAATACGGGCATAGTTAAATGTAATAAAAGTATTTTCAAAATTCTAAGAGTCAGGATTTTTATTTAAAGCCAACAATACATAAAAAAAAAAAAAAAACAAACAAAATTACTCGTTGTGGTCAAAAATTTATATTATTTCATTGAAACTATTGGGTAGCTGCAATAATACAATCCGACGACGATCATATGATCTGAATATATACGTCTCTGAAGTCAGAACCTCGAGTTGCAGTTACCACTAGATACTAGACAGGTACAGGTACACTTGACATTATTTATTTGCGTAAACACGATGAACTAGTCTATAGATAGTTCTACCTAGCGATTATTGAGATGATTTTTTTAAATTTTCTCTGACAAATCCACCGCAGTATAGGTACGTGTTCAACGTGCATAAGTGAGACGAACGAAGAAATGTTTTTTTTCTAACAAAAGTAGTCGTTTTCCCACCCTTTATGCAGCTCAACATTTTTCCAGGATTTTTAAGATCTTTAACACTAAAACATCCCCCTTTTACGAGCGCTGCCGTATATAGTGTGCTTCGAGAAACTTATAAATCGAATTAATTAATATATTATTATTGTGTTTCAGCCGCCTTGGCTTGTGGTCTCAAAGATTCGGTGCGTTTGAACAACTTCTTCACGTTGGTAAATTGCGCCATCATGCTCCTAGTCATCGTCGGTGGTTCATTTCATGGTAAAACTATACGACCATTTGATTGTTATTATATTAGGTACTTAGGTGTACAAACAACGATTATACTATATAAAAGCTGCACTGACGGATTGTAAAATAGCGAAACTTTTGCTGCGGGGCGGGAATCGCGCACAGGATTTTCGATTTATAGAAACACAAAAAACAAATAAAAAGTCACGTAGGCACAAAAATAGCTGCTACACTAAAGAGTTCGATTTTTAAACGTTTTACTCGAGTGTTTTACCAAATCGACTCAATTCATACGCTCTTGTGTAACGTCTACTAACAACGACACGCCATATTACCAACAATATATTATGCTATGTTTTGCGTACAATACGTACCTACTGTGTACAGTACGATTGGATATTATAGTATAGATTTTACATGCTAAACAAAATAGTTCTAGTTTTAGTGCATAATATGTAAATTATTAATTATTTACTAATTATTTACTCTCACGTGCCGTGACAGGAGTGCTCGCCCATTAAGCTACCCGACGGACACCCATTATCGCCAATTTCCGGTGCAATTAACCATACCGACTATGATGGGGGGGGCTCACAATATGTAGAGCAGTATAAATATGTATTCGATTCAAATTATTTATGAATATATTGCTATAAACAATAGGTACATACTTTTTTTAGGAAACAGTTCGATAATATGTTGCATGAAATTTGAAAACAATACATTGGTATATCATACTTGGATGAAATCATTTACATAAATTTTGCTCATCGTCGTGTATTCCATTTTAGGCGATAACAAATCTCATCTAATTACTTAAAACGTTGTAAAAGCAAAATTCAATTTTCATAATATATTGCGTGTAACCTAAACATGTTTCTCACTCCCGGACCAATTTAACCCACAATCCAAAAAAAAACAACAAAAAAATCCAATTCAACCCGCAATCCTCCTCTGCGTCGAGTTTCAAATAGACACAAAAAAAAAAAAAATGATACAACCAAGTGTCAAAAACCTCACGGTTAACGATCGCCGTCAGGATACAATTACAAGGATATGGATTTAATAGTACCTGCTGTCGTCGAAAAGTTTATATTTTCTTAACTGTAACAAAAATAAAAAATATTTCATTAAATTACGTAGTGATAAAATTACTACAACACATCTATCGAAAATAGTGGCGTGCCCTGCCGACTCGGAGACTTTGGATTCTAAGAACAATCTAAATGTCAAAAAACTCTTCAAACATCATCTTGGACCAGTTTCCAAACTTTTTTGTAGAACTTTACAAAATTTTGAACATTTTATTAACCTGCGCAACCGTGCCAATTCGTAGTTCATAACCTTATATAATTATGTAACATTTTATAATGTACCTACGGTTAAATTTATTTTGTTCTCAATAATTTGTCAAAAAAGTTAAAATAAAAACTACATACTCTCCCCTTTCTTTTTAAAACTAACCTATGTTATCCAACAAAAATAAAGATGTCCCTCCTCCCCCACAGGAAAATTTTCTATTTTTTTTTTTTTTTTTGACAAGCAGTTGTAATACGTTGTATTTTTTTTCCATGTCCTCTCGTGCCACCTGCAGTGGACTTCAAAAACTGGTCGTTGCCCAAAGCGGAAGTGCCCAAGTGGGCCGGAAAAGGGGGCTTCTGGCCGTACGGTCTGCAAGGCGCGCTCCAGGGGGCGGCCACGTGCTTCTACGGGTACGTGGGCTTCGACTGCATCGCCGCGTCCGGCGAGGAGGTGAAGAACCCGCAGAAGTCACTGCCGCTGGCCATCGCTCTGTCGCTGTTCATCGTGTTTCTCGCTTACTCCGGCGTGTCGTCCGTCGTCACCCTGATGATACCGTACTACGTGCAAGTGAGAAGCTCGCCGATTTAATTTCGTTTTAGATTCTGAGCGCGGCGAAGAACGTAGTATTGTTTGTACAATGTGGGGTTTTTCTTTTCTGTGAACGCTTTTTCGGGTATATAGAAGGAATAATGTATACGATTTTTAAAGTCAGTAGGTAACTTTTCTGACTGGTCTGTGGATTCCGGTGGTTTTTTAAATTTTGTTTAGGTACCACTTCTCGCATTTGAGTTGTACCACGAAAACAAAAATTGAGAATTTTACGGCGAAAAGTTTGAAATTTTCTGATTTTTGTTGACGTTTTCATGTGCATAGAAGTGGTGCTTCGATCTTTACGTTGAAGAAAAGTTGATTGAGATTTTGGCTTTAATAATTATAATTTGTTTGAACTTTGAAACTTTTTTTTTCTGGAACACTTTGACCACCAGAATTCGTGTCATATCGAAAAATGTCATAGCGTAAAAATTTTGATAGTACCTATTATAACACAGTTAACGTTGTGTTGCATAAAAAAAAAGAAAGGAAGGAAGGAAAGAAACTGAGTAAATTTGAGGTCGGTGAGTCGTGATTGGTTCGTTTGGTGTAGCGATTAGGCCGATTACCTTAAAAAGTCGTATTCAGGTACCACCTATTAAAAAGGTGGTTGAATAAAACTGATGTTTTTTTTTTTTTTTGTTAAATATGGTCCTTACTATACACTACGCACTAGATAACTGAGGTCAGAGCCGTTTTTTTGAAGGCCATGATTTACTACGGTTTTCAGATATTAAATACGTTTAAACTACAACTTCCAAACCAGTGACCCACCCAAAGCGTAGTCGCTACTCCATCAAACTACCCCTCGCAACCTGGAGTGATTTCGGCTTTTTTTTTTATCTGAAAGCACTCTTTTGGGTAAAAAGATAGTGCTCGGATCTTTACGTTTGATACCAAAAAAAAAAAAAAGCTAGATATCCGGCAGTAAAATGTTTCTATTTTACTTAACATTTTAATAAATTTTTTTTTTACTTATTATATATGCCTAAAACCACAAATAAGTCGCCTCGAATGACTCGAATTTTTCACACGTCATTATAGGATAGTTAATGCTAATTGAAATCAATTCCTTGATATTTTCACACGTTATTATTGATCTGGACGAATTTAAAACATCATGAAAGTTTAAAAAAAGTACAATCCAAGTATATAAAATTTTAAAATTTAGAATTTGTTGAGTATTTGCCTCACTGCAAGCTCGCCCAGAATCGATATTTTTATGAGCAATCGAAATGCTTACAGGATGTATGTAATACATGCATCAAACTACAACTTCTAAACCAGTTACCCTGCACCCAAAGCAAAGAATTTTCACATCCAACCTATATATTTATATATTTAGGTAGGTACTCCGTTTTTTAAATTTCACTTTGGAAAATGCTTACAAACTAAAAAAAAAAAATTATCCATTCTCCCGTAAAACATTTCCAATCGCATCAATGCAGGTAGGTATGACCAATTAATATAGAACACTTACGTCTGTTGTCTTCAAATAGGATCCGGATATGCCATTGAGCCATGCGTTTGACGTTGTTGAATGGACGGCCATGAAATGGATAATCGTAGTCGGAGCTATTTTTGGACTGTGTGCCTGGTATGTATAACCTATATTGTGTATAGTAGTTTATTATTATAACAGATAGGTACATAGGTTATACTACATAATATTATCAATTTTCTGACTTATTTATGGGCTGTGGTCGAAAATTAAGTAGAACACAGTTTGAAACAAAAAAAATCTAAAATATATGCAAACAGTTCAATTTTTATTCGTAGTTTTAAGAGTAGGTATACCTTACTTATACCGGCCAAACTAGATGAATAGGCAGATTTTCAGTGCTAAAGTAGGACAAGGTTTTTATTTTTAAAAACATTACTCTTATAGAAAATTAGAACCCCTATTTTGTTGCGTTTACACGCAGCTATCTTGTCATTCTCCGGTCTTGATAGATATTAAAATAATCTAAACAGGTGCAGGTATATTATCTTCAACTTCAAATAGCAAATGGACATTATTGGAAACCTATGCATTATAATGGTCTATAAGACCAGGGGTGTCATTCAAGATTTTAAATAGAGGTGCGAACATTCGACAGTTAATTTTTTTTAACCGTCCACCAAGCTTAAATTTGCTCCAAATCTATTATTATCCCTGAAAATGTTTAAAAAAAAAATTCTTGTCTTCGATTATTTTGGCTTTTTGAGTCTCTACTTTTAACTCTTATATAGAGTTGTGCATGCACTAAAATTCACAAAAAATTAAATTCGGTCAAATAGGTGCAATATATTTATGTGGTTTTAAGATAAAAATAATAATTAGTGATATACTTTGCACCATAATTAAATACACATATGTTTTCTAATGGATTTTTGTGAATGGTGCAAAGTAACCCAACATTACATACAACTTTACACCGACCACTGTTCATTAAAAAACTTAAAACTAAAAAAAATTTGAAAATTTAAAATATTTCATTATTTTCACCCATCTAATGACGTCAATTGTACATTTGTACCACAATTATTGTCATAAAGTGTGTGTTTAAAATTAAAAAAAAAACATAAAAATTGGTGCAAAGTATCCTCATTTTACGGTGTAGGTAGGTACATTATAATATTATATTAGGTATATTATACGTGTAAGCAATTTTTTTTTTATATTTAAACGCATTTCTGAATATCTAATTGAAAAAAAAACAACATATATTTTAGCATGTTTGGTTCCATTTATCCACTGCCGAGAATTCTCTACGCCATGTCCAACGACGGCCTGATATTCAAGAATTTGGGAAAAGTGCATCCTAAGTTCAAGACGCCGTTTTATGGCACGATGTTTGCTGGCTTGTTGACGGGTTGGTGATTGTTTATTGATTAGTTATTGATTAATCGTAATACCGGTACTGAGGTGTAAAGTTTACCACGCATAAGTGACGTACGTATGGTTTGATCAATCAGTGCAGGCGTGTATTGTAAAATTTCAAGGTTGCTGAAAAACTGTAATACTTATATAATTGTATTATTTTTTTTACAAAATCATTTTAGTTCAAAACTCAGAGTTTAAGTAATTTGAAAATACAAATAAAAAACCTCAAAAACCCCAAAGCCTCTCTGGGTCTCTGGGACTTTTTAATCTGAGTAAAATCAGTCCATAGAAAAAATAGTTTTTATAGGTACAAATGATTATAAGTAGTACTTAAAATATGGATTAGGTAAATGACTTAAAAAAAATTAAAACTTTGTGAAAAAATCTTAGAAAAAATAAAAAAAAATTTTAATCCGTTTGCTCAAAGGTCTTAGGAAATGAGAGATTTGATACAATTGAAGTTCCCGGCTCGGATGTTTCAACTCTTGTTAGTTTACTAATCAGATTCAATTAATCGGTCAATTTCTTTACTTGCTTCATCCCATAATGCAAATGGAATTACTCTTAGCTTTTATGTCTTTTGGCTCCTATTTTTGTCGCTAATGTAATGTCCACGAGATGATTTATCTATGCTGAATGAGTGCGTTTTATTTTACCAAAGTCAATCTCATGAACATTACACTTTTCATATCCAACTATAGTAATTGTGTCACATAATGACCACGTTCTCATACAAACTAAAAGTATAATAACTATAACATTTATTGTCACCGCTGAATGATGTTTTTTTGTAGGATTTTTCGCCGCCACTCTGAATCTCAAACAACTGGTGGACATGATGACGATTGGCACTCTACTCGTGTACGTCATGGTTGCAGTGTGTGTTTTATACTTGAGGTAATTTACAATGTGTGGACTTCGTACGGTTTCAAAAAAATCTAATGTGATCATAAAATATTTGTCCATTGAAATAGCTATTCTTAAAAATTTACACAGACAGAGCAATTAAATATAGATATCATAATAATTAAATAGTAAGTGTACATTATGATCGTAGTATAAATCTAAAAGTAGTATCATTGATTATAAATACTATTTATAATCAATTAAAAACAACAAAATGATTCACTCCAAAATGTTTTTTTATAATAATACCCACATAACAATAATGTTCACTCTTCACTCTGCACAGGTATCGGGAACAGAGTGACACTGATTATGACATGCTGGCCAACGAATACATTGAATCTACGACATTGACCACTTTGAGAGTGAAACACACCAAAAAACAGGTGCTAAAACAGCTATTCAATTTTAATAAATTTGTGCGATCAAACAGTCTCAGCAGTTACGTGGCATCTTTACAAACAACGTGTTTCAGTGAGTGATAAAACACAGTTATAATCGAGCAAAAACCGTTCTGATAAATCTTTGTTTTGTCAGCGATACTGTGCTTGCCTCTATGTCTCTATTTGAGTCATTGGTACGAACTGGACAACTCTCACTGGATAGCTGTCCTTGTGCTGTTAAGCATTATGATTTTACAACTCGTTTCTATAGCCACACAACCTGCATCCACAACACCAGTAGCGTTCAAGGTATTATTATAATTTAAATTAATGTTTATCAAACAAATGTATTTATGCTATAACTTTGGTTTTTCTATTACAGGTGCCGTTAGTACCACTGACCCCAGCGCTGAGTATATTTATCAATGTATACCTGATGTTCTTTTTTGATTACTATACATGGATGAAATTCATAATTTGGATGATTATAGGTACCTACCTACTTTATACATTTGCCCATTCATATTTAGAAATTTAAGTATTGATCAAAACCAAAATAATATGGTTTAAACAATAACTATAGCACTAAACTAATTAGAAATAGTATTATTTTGTGATTCGGGTATTTTACTTTTAGTAATATACATAGTCACGAGTGCTCAAGTTTAATTTAGTATAGCACTAAACGTATACAAAATGGTATTACTATTAAGAATGTTTTACAAATATTCTAATATACACTATTGAAACATTATTTATCACCAGTTTATTAAAAACTGGAGTTAATTGATACCATTGATTTATTTTTGTTTTAAGGATTCACCATTTATTTCGGTTATGGTATCAGACACAGCAAGGAGAATATTCCACACAACATTGTCATCAGCTCTAGTGCTGCCAAACAGTCATTAAACATACATTGATACGCATAACATTTTGTAAAAATACAACAGTAAATAATTTTTAAAAAAACACAAAGTTGTATAATAAGTCATACAATATGCTTGTACTTAAAAAATATTTATATATTAATGTACATTTCTTACAACTATAGTAATTTATTGGTTTTCAATTGAAATCCCTACAAAGACCCTTGAATTCTCCGGTCTCGAATTTCATCGAGCCACTGGGCTAATAGAGCTGGACCTGTTTTGGGCCAGCTGTAATAGTATTCCTCTGGAGGTGTGCCTTCTTCCAATCGAACAAAATAATGACAGTGTCGATATGTAACTTCTCCCATTCTCATCCTAGCATGTCTGCGCATTCCTTTAAAGACTGGACCTTTGCCGGCAAATGATTCGGCTACAAAAAACGATTTTAAAATATTACTTTAAGCTCTGAGTAACATTGAATTTTGTTTCACAAAACATTTGATCCAAACTTTTTTGGAAAATAAGACAAATGGAACTGGATATGATCTTGGAACAAAAGCCCATTGGAATTTTTTTGGTCAAAATTTTTTTTACCAGATCCTTGAATATGCACTTTAAAGCCAGGATATAATCGTGTTAGCGGGGGTCTTTGGACATAAATGTCTTGGAATATATATTAGTTGGAGCAAATAGAATGTTGAACAAAGATTTAGGAATTTATCAATTGGAACAAATGTATACTGCAACACACATACATATACTATATATGAACAAAAACAAATCATATGTACATGAAATATTAATTTAATTAACTTTTAGTATTAATTTTTTGCACATTTTGTTGAATTTATGTTTTCATTATTGTAAAAAAATAATTTGAAGGAAAATTGTGAAATTAATCTAAAAAAATGTTTCAAACTTTAGATATTGTTATCAAGAACAAAATAGTTTTAAGACTTTCAACGTGTGTTAAATCGTTTTATAGACGTAATTTAGAAACAAAAAACAATTTTGATGCAAAGATGAAGTGCTAAGTTGGCTTGTTTTGTGATACCAATTATATACACCCCAAAATACACCTTATAATAAATAGACAGGTTATGGTTTTTCTCATGATCAATAGAACATATTTGGCATAAATTAAATAAAAACCTTTAAATCGACTAAACTTGTTTGATCTTATGTTTTCTGAATTTTTTTAAATCTTTAACTCGGGTTAGTCAAACAATTTATTTTAATTAAATTTATAAATAGATATCTTACCTATCGTTTGCAGAACAGTATCACTCTAAAAGTACTTACTTAAAATACTTTATAATAATTAATATTCTTTGTTTACCTATCCACATGTTGGTTTTGAACTCTACATTGTGTTCTTCAACAGCCAGTTTCTGCGCCTCTAGAATGGTGTCCCGCACTATGGTGGCACCTTTGCGTCCGACCATCGGCAGCTGTTTGAGAGCTTCGTCCACAGACATGCCGCGAACAAAACATGCGATGTACCACATCTTTTTTGGACTGTACTTGATGTTGAGTTTTTGATGGCACACAAACTGTAAAAACAACACGAGGTTTAGAGATGTCTGTCGGATTTTGTCAGTCGCAACGTTTGTTTAGCTTATTACGAAAAGTGAAAACTAAGTTGAGATCGACTACGACTGAAAACAGATTTTATGGTTTGTGAAAGTACATAATGATAACGGTCAAAAACTTGATAGATGATCATTTTTATCAAGTGATTGATCATTTTGGAAACGATTAGAAACATTTACAGTTACTTTTTCAACCAGATGACGCAAGACGAGAAGAATTTTTTACGTACCTACACTAAAATACAAAATAATTTATCAATAATTTATGTTTATTCTTTATACCCGAGTTTAAAATGTACCACAGTGTGTATGGTAAAATTGTACACCATATTTCATACATTATAGGCGTGATTAATATTGAATTTCGCTGGCCCCATACCCTAAAACAAATCCTGTAAGAGCCTGCCTTTGTTTACACTTATCTCGACTGTGCAAATCTGGGCTACACAAGCGTGGGTTTCAAAATTTCGACTATTTTTTATCAGGTATAATACTTTTTTTTTTTTTGTAGGATAGGTACGTAATCGCGTTGGCCGAGCGTAGCCAGCAAGCGCCTCTAAATATACGATGATCAACAAGATTTTTTCTATAAATTTATCGACAACCCTTTCAGACTCCACAGACTGATGTAAATCAGTAAAGAATCACAACAACGAGCACAATATTGTGTACAGATACAACTTTATTTGCCCGATCATTCGAAATTCGGCGGGGTATAACTTATCTTTAGAGTACGCACAGGACGAATCAGAGAGAACGTTTTTCAAATCACGAAACGTATAAAAAAAAAAATAGTCCAAATTTTAATAAAATTTCCGTTCCAGATTCGCGCGGAACAGCATTTCGAAGAGCAGTGAAGTAGTAGTATCCGACTCTATACACTCACGGCCGGACGCCTTTCCTCGCCGGGCTCCTGCGGCGGATACACCACGTCGTTGTACGACAGCCACTTTTTCGGCCCGTCCGACGCCTTGGCCGCGGACGGGGCGGACGAGCCGAAATCCGCCTTCGGCGCAGCGGCCGCGCGTTCGCCGACGACGACGACGACGCGACGGAGCGACGGCCACGCGGGACGGGCCAAACGGTTCATAATAAAATGTTGTATCCCGTATTGTATATTCCGACGAGACCGCGGTTCTTCGGATCTTCGGAACAGCGAACGAGAGGACTTTTTCGCTTTCGATCGCGACGTATTTCGGACTTTCAAACGTATTTTGCGAAGGCGAGCGCTTTCATTCGGACTCTGTAACTGTAAATGGAAAAACTATATAGGACCGACTAAACGCTCCGTGGACGCCGGCCACGAGAGTCCGCTCTTATCGCCGCACGGGTACCACCTGATAACCGGTGGTCGTATAGATAAGATTTACGTGTGATAAAATTCGATAATATTATTATTATGACACTTTGATGACAGAATAGTTTATACTTTTCAAAGTAATTATAGTGTTATTTTTCATAGAAGTATTCTTTTGCAGTTGGGGCGATCCGAAAGGTCGATTTTAGAATCAATCGTTGTCAAAACTAACGCGATATGTAGCTTAGATATCCAAGAGTATACTCTTTCTAGTATTCGAATTTGTATTCTAAATACATTTTGTTTTGTGTGAAATGAAGCACATTTTCAAAACAGGACACGTGTAGGCCCAAATGTAAATTGAGAAGACGTGACTCACGCGTCGTAATTGAAGCGTAAAAGTACAGTTATCACACGTACAGAATCATTTTGTTAGTAATATTATGATAAATCAGCAATTTTTAATCTTTTTTTTTTAGTAAAAAGAACTTTAGGCTTTAGCTGTAACGTGCGTAATACACCGTTGATTTTTAGTTAGTACAAACACATTTAAGTGGGTATAACAACTATTAAAGATTGTAAAATTGTAAGTTACCTGCTTGTCCATAAAATAATTATTATATATTATATATATTATTATTAATATATAAATTTTGGCGATTGGATAACCGAAAATTATTTTCAAAACGGTTCTGCGCAATGTCGTGCACACAAAAGTATTATTCAAGTGGGACTAATCTGTAATACAGAATGACAGTGATCTTCCATCGGACATGACAAAACGTATTAATGTATAAGGTAGTTCTAGAATTTTGTGTTTACAAAAAGTATTTTTTTATTCAAACCACGCCAGTTTACTTGTTTTGAATTTAAGTTATCAGTTGCTTTACATTACTGTCTATTGCGCTGTCTGAACTTTTCAACATCGACCTAGTAAGACTCAATATTTCGCTACTGATCAATAATAGTTGGATATGCTAAAATAGTTTACATGTTTGAATATTTAAAAAAAAAAAAAATCACGGTTTTTGTTTCGGAAATTTTACAAGTGATCTATTCTAATTTCAAAAATACAAAATCAGTTTTTAGTTTGTGCGAAGGAAGAATTTGTACTTAGTAAATAAGTTGTAGGTATTAAGTATTTACGCCGTCTATTCGACAATATTTTAAATTCATCTGTGTAAATCGCAGCAATCAATAAAAATGGGCCGCGGGTCAAAAACGTTTGATGATCACTGGCACATACCGTACATGAGAAAATTAGGTTTAAGTACTCATTTTATTTTTTTATTTCACTTTTATTTTATTTTTATAATAGTAATAATAATAGTAGTTATAATAATTATACAATGTTTGTTATTACTGAAGATAGTAATAAACCTTACAACAAATCTATCGTGTCTAAAATAATTATAAAGTCTCATTGGCTCAAAAAAAAAACCACCTCTTCATTTTTTTCCAAATGATAAGGAAAAACTATTATTATTATATTATAATATTAATATTTTTTTTTTCTTCACAATTTTTTTTCCATGTTTTTTATCACAACAAAATAAACATTTTTGTGTTAACAATAAACAAACTAAATAACATTTTTACTTCAAGATTCTTATAATGAATTTACTTAGTGTCACTTTTACATTAAAAAAAAAAAAAAAAATCAATAAATATTTACAATTATTTTTATACGTATTTATAATGTACAAGAAAAAGAAAATTGGAACTGTACAAAGCAAAAAAACATAAAAATAAATTGTGATGATGACATTTATTATTACATTGTAATGATCAAATTTATTACATCATAAGGTAGTCACAAGAAAATGTTTATAAATTAAAGCGTCCATTCTTTTTAGGTAATAGTTTTAACTCTAATCTTATTCAAATAAAACATAGTGTATGTATTTTTTTTTATAGTAGGTATTTGTACAGAGTACAATGAATTAGTTTTCCACTAAAACTGGAAAACACATTCTTGAACAAGTATCACTACTCTTAAGTGTTTAAGGTAATAGTAAAACATCATAAATGTACTCAGGAACTCATTCGCAGCAGTGACAAAAACGGTTTGACTAGTACATTTATATAATAATTAATAACAACCATTATATTTAATGTTATTGTAACAATGGTTATTGAATTGAAATTTCCTAAGGCCGTTTGTGAACACCATTCAGTGTATTAGTCGAACAATTCGATACAAATGGCACAGGCGCACGTTTTACATATTGTCCATTCACTTATTTCTTATGTAAAAAGACTAAACATTTTTAATTGATTATGTCTAAAGGTCTCAAGACGAACTGGAGGCGTTCATGTTGCCAAACATGCCAGAAGCAAAATTTGCGCCCGATATTTGTTGCTGCTGTTGTTGTTGTTGCTGCTGCTGCTGTTGCTGCTGTTGTTGTTGTTGACTACTAGCCGCTTGACGGCCGTGTTTTGGCAACGGCGGCTGTAGATATTCATGCCTGGACAAGGTGAACACATCAATTCGATCTTCCTTGCGATACGCCAAACAGCAACGAATGAAACTCTATAAGAGGAAAAAATAAAATTTAGTTTTATGTGTTCTGTTACATTATCGGTTGCAAAAACAATACTAGAAAACTGGAAGATTTTAATAAAAACTAAAAACTAAAACATTTTTTTCCCAAAACAGTTGTCGAAGAATTAATTCAAATTACGTCTGTATGTTTGTTTTACCCATTCTAAGGATATCAAAAATTTGAAATCATTCAGAGAACTTTTGAAATTTTGTTAGCTTTTGGTCATCAATCAAAAATCAATGAAAAAAGTTTTGAGTTAAGTGTAATTCTGGGCTGAATGCTAAAATTACAAAAATAATAAAAAGGGGTTGCTGTTAAATGAGAAATAAGGAACGTTTATATTATCCTATACTATAGGAACCGTAAAACTAATAAGGGTGCATTTAAATATTTTTAAAAAAGTAGGGAGTTCCGTCCAACCCTCCAAATCGACCACTAAGTTCCAAAGACTGCAGCACTCTTCCAGGCCAAAAAGATATTTATAGTAAAAAAAACACCATTGTAAAAATAATACATTCTTTTCTGAGCTTGGAATTGAAATAATTGATAGAAACTAATGTCATACTAGACAAAATGTATTAACTACAATGTATTATACATTTCAACTCGGTGGCAAGTAAAATTATTTTAGACAAATTATAAAAGAAAAAAATCATTACAATACAACTATTAACACAGATTCATAGGATCTAATGGGAATCAAACCTCAATGTTGACAAAAATAAATGTTAAATTACAATTACAATTTATGTAAATTCATATTGTATACATATGTATTTTGTTTCATTCGTGTGAATTGAATTTGAATTATTGGTGTGACATTCTCTCAGAACTATAGCTTACCTTAGCTTCATTGCTGACTGTAGGTTTATTGGCAAACTGGACCTCAGTAGCCTTTAGTATGGTATTTTCTTCTAAAATCGTGGCTTGAGATTGGTTATGACCAAAAGGCTAAAATCATAATTAATAACCATAAATTGAAGAAATTACAAAATCAATCCGTATTCATCATCATTACTTTTTTGCCATAGAGACATTGGTAAAATATCACACCAACACTCCAAACGTCCACTTTAGAAGATATTTTTGGCGGGTTTTTGCCGACTACAAAACATTCTGGCGGTAAGTACCTAAAATCACAGAACAGTTGTATTTGAAAATAGGTTTACAACAACGCATCTCTTCGAGTTGTAATAATTACCAATATGTTCCAGCTCCCTGGGACGTTAGGTCCATTCCATGATCTGGGTTATAGTTTTCTTCATCCATCACTTTGCTAAGGCCAAAATCTGTAATTTTTATTTCGCCGCAGACATTGCCTTCAGTAAGTAATATGTTCCCTTTAAGAAAATTTAAAAGTATTCACAGTTATTATATAATTACACTTGTGGTAAAAACTAATAAGTAATAGTACATACCAGGTTTTAAATCATAATGTATCACAGGAGGCTTGATCTCATTCAAATACTTTAGTGCTGACACCACTTGCATGACTATCGATCTAGCTTCTCGCTCAGCAATTGTCTTATGCTATAAAACAATTAATATAACATGTATAAATTTAACCGTTGTGGCACGACACTTTTTAAACAACTGCTGTTGTCCACTCGTCTTACCTGTTTGAGATAAAAATCTAAATCGTGTCCATCACAATATTCAAGCACCGTACAAAACGAATTAGCATCTATTTCGAACACGTCATACAACTTAACAACTCTTGGGTGATCCAGAGACTTATGAATGTTGTATTCACGCAGCGCGTGTCTAAAAATGATAATAATAGTTTGTTAGAGGTATTATCGCAGTAGCGTGGAGAAAACTTTCAAGTGCAAAAAATTACTTTATATAATTAGCCTTTTTATCCTCTTTCCAGTCTTTATTCAGTTGATGAACCTTACATGCTACGTAGCGTTGTTCTTTTAAATCAAACGCCTATGAATAATAACAAGAAAAGTATCAAACATTAGTAAATTACAATAAATAAGATTTACACGTTAACGACACTCACTTTATGGACTTCACTGAAGCCACCTTTTCCCAGTAACATGAGCAGTAAATAGCGGTCATTTAACACTGGGTGATTATTAAACCTCGATTGGTCTTCATTGTGAATCCTCTTCAGTTCTCGTATGTGTAAATTTCTCTCTCGCTCCAACTTCTCCATTTCTAGTTGCAAGTCGGCGTCTTCTTTTTTCAACGCAGACTGCCGTAGCTAAAAAAAAAAAAAACAAATATTATTCTCAACAAGTTCACGTTTTTAGATTATTTTATGGTTGTTTAAACAAAAATATTTACCTTGAGAATTTCATCCGCTTCATAATACTCTTGCCACGATAAGCCCGGAACAGCTTCTGGCTTTAGGAACGTTGCTGTGTCCAATGCGGACGATGGGGCTACAGTGCCATTGTGCAAGACTGTGCCGGTTGTAGCACCGGTTACTTGGTTATTGTTATTGATTGTAGCGTTAGGAATCACTACGGGCGGTGTAGAAACTGCAGGGGCTGTTGAATTGATTGGAACGCTGTTAGTGCTTGCAGTGCTAGTTCCCGTACCAGACTGACTGCTCGCTCGTTTGCGTCCACCAGTCTCACTGTTTGACGGCCTCTTTTTGACCAGCATCTTTTTCTGTCTGTCGATTTCTTCTCTTTCAGACGTTATTTCTTCTTGTCTCCTGATCAACACACACACACACATAAATACGCATATTATTAACAAATTTTTACTTACACACTAATTACACCAGCACAATGGTGATATTATTGGTTTTTCACGCACCTCGACAGTTCTTGAAACGCATAGCCGTCGGTCCAATTTTCTTGAAACTGGGCGCCCACCCGTTGAGTGACGAATTGGCCGAGCCGAAGTCTGTTCTGCATACACCGTTGTCTCGCTTCTTTTTTCTCGATGTTGGATTTTTCTTTCAGAAGTTTCTTCACGACATCTATGCACTTGTTTATTTGTGATTTGTGTTGTTCGATCGCCTTCTGTTGAGTGCTCAACTGATGCTTTAGTTCTTCGTTCGACTGCAAACAAAAAGATACCGTTAACATCCAGTTTCTTTTAATGCTGAGTACATTCGCAATAATCGTACAAAAATCATAGACACACATAAACCTATGGACTGCGCGTATCTCACTATTAACACACACAAGACACTTGTCGCCAATATGATGTAAGGGCGACCATTGATACTTGATACCTCTTTTTCTACGAAAAAAATACCGATTTTATCGCGGATGAAATCATTTTTTAAGTTTTTTCCACGGACGTTCAAATCAAATCGCTTTTCTTCCATAACCGCCCTACGTTTATTTCATACAGACATAATATTGTACAACTTAGAGTTGGCGACTCGATTTCGCGTGTGAAAGCGCAGTCCATATACGTTCATGATAAAAATCAGTAATATTGTGTAAGAGCGACGTAAAAAAAAAAAAAAAAAAAAATTTAATTCGACCAGTTCTCCCTTCATCTTCTTCTTATTCTTCTTACCCTGTTCAGTTCGTCAATTTTATTATTTTTGAACTCCAGATCCGAAGTAGCCTGGCACTCAAACTCTTGGATCGCGTGACTCGTTAAATCAGTCTGTATACATTTCGTAATGGAACTCGAGTTAATCCTAGGCGGGTGGAGTATGGAAACGTAATCGGGAGCTAGCACGGGGCTCAGCACCTGAGGCCCGCCCGTCGAATTAAACTAGAATATTACAGAGAACGACATTAGAAAAAGGTTGTGGAGACAAGTTTTAAGCGAGAAAGAAAAGTGATTTAAAAGAAAAATAAACAAAACGATCCGTGTACCATGGGGTAGCCGCCTTGTTGCGGCGGTCCGCCGGGCGACGGCGACTTGGCCCCGCCGTGTCTGATCGCGTTGCTGGACGCCGGATGCGGCGAGCCCCCGTGTTTGGTGAAGTAGTCGTTGATCTTCTTGGTGTCGGCCGCCGACCTGGGAGGCGGCGGCGGCGGCGGCGGCCCGCCGACCACTGCGGCGGCGGCGGCGGCGGCCATCACGTTCGGCTGCTTGCCGCCGGCCGGGTCGTCCAGCAGCTTCCGCTTGCGCTTCCGGTCGGTGGGCGTCCGCGCGGCGACGTTGTTCGCTTTTTCCGGAGTGCAGCAGTCTTGCTCCTTGTCGCTGTGCGACGAGCCCGTACTCATGTTCGAGTCTTGGCTATGCACGGTGCCGCCCGGTTGAGGAGGGTGATGCGGCGGTAGGTGCATTTGGCCGGCCTGCGGAGCCATCTGCAGCTGAGTTCCGGCCGACATCTGACAACAACAAGAGGAAAAAAAAAAAAATTGTTTATTTTACTGTCGAAAAATATTCTTTTCTCGCTTTTTCCAAACGGTTAGAGAGTTACACGTCGTCGAATCGTCTGCAACAACGTTCGACTGGAATGCACGCGCGCGTAGTTACGCGATGGCTGCTGCAGTTTTCCCATGGAAACCACTCGGGGGATACGGGAAAAACACGCGGCGGCGGCGGCGGAGGACGTTCTAAAAATAACGCGGCGCGAACTAAACAAATAATACCATTCCGAAAAAAAAAAAAAACGTTTTTTCGATATTTTACAATATAATATTCTAATCGGTCGTTTTCGTAAACGTCGGTTTCGTACGCGCGACAACAATCTCTGTGCTGCACGGGGATACACCGCAGGTTCGATATACACACGTCCGTTAAAATGCGGTCTGCGCCGAACGCGTGGGTGTGGAAATTGATAAGAACAAATACAAAACAACGAACTGAGAATGAGAACATAACGGACTATGTACGTGGAATTTGCGAGAAAAGTTCTTCCTTTTTTTTTTTGTTTCTAAAAAAAAAAAAAAAAACGTTCTACCGCACCGGTGCGCGTTGAATTTCGATTTTTTTCGATTTTACTGCTCTAAGAGCTCCCCAAAAACACGTAGAATTCAACAAATTAAAGTGCATAAAAAAAAAATAGTGGTCTTTTTAATTCCAAAAAAATTACAAAAATCGAACCATTTCACTAGGCTAGAGAGAGTTTTTCCAGTGATGCACGCGATTCCACCTTGGAACGCACAACTTAATTCGCAGAATCACATTTAGAATAAAATATGTCTACAGAATAAAAATAGATTTACGATTTTCAATACGGTCACGCGAACGAGTGTAATACTATTTTAATAATTGCATTCGGACAAAATTATTTGTCCGAACCGGTAGACGTTATTTTCCCTATTCTTTCTGCTGTTCTTCCTGTTCTTTTAATAATTTTTTGAAACAAACTAATTTTGCAATCGCGCAATCGTTTTAAAAACATAAGGCGGAAGCGTAAACAACAGCTCGTCATTGTAGTAGAGCTATTAACGATTTTTATTGAGAGAGGTCACATTTTACAGGTATATAGTCAATATCCACGGGCGTAACGCGAATCGAAAAAAAATTTAACAGTTTTGACAATCCGAGAGGCATATTCTGAACACGGGATAAGCTGGACGCGTGTATTACATAAGCGGATGGTGACTGCAGTTCACAGTTGTGGAAAACGAGGATGAAATTGGTCGATTGTCAACACTGTCGGCTTATAAACGAATCAATGTGTACAAGGATAAGGGTGGCGAAGGACAAGGGTGGGTACAGAGCAAACGGTGGTATATACATAACATGCGCGCGTATTGTACACAGGGCGTTCAAATATGGCACCTCGCTAGACCTCTCCATACAAACGTAATAACAAACATCATCGTTTACGCATACCTGTATTAACAACAACGCGCAGTATACGTAATTTAAAAAATTATAATAATATAAACGTGGATCGAATCGCCAAATCATCAAACTTTATTCTTTTGCGTCCCATTCCACAGGATTTAGGTTTGTTTCAAACTCGCGTGCAGCAGCGTTACCTCCGCTATACTGCGTTACATGCAGCGCGGGGCGAAAGATGCACATCGGTGGTTTTTAGTGGCCACGGCCCACTAGAATTCGCGGAAGTGTCTTGTTCTTATCTATAACACGGTCGGTTGCCGCCATCGTTTCAATGACGAAACTGCGACCAATGCAATTACAAATAAATACAAATCCTACCAGAACGCCTGCGGGGGATGGTCTTCTATTTGCGGATGGGAGCGACGCGAAGTGGCCTCCGTCGGATTTGAGCGATTGTGACTTTTTTCTTTGGGGGACACCTCAAGTGTTCAATAAACATCGTCCTCACACCCTGGAAGAATTTAAAGAGGGAATCAGCAAGGAAGTTACGGCTGTGTATACCCGCGTGGACAAGCGGTTGAAAACTGCCGCGGGGAATCGCCTAGAACTAGTGCACAGCCGCTGACGGCCGCCGTCTTTAAAACTCAATGTGAAAAAGCTATCTAGATACGCTGTGTTGAATCGAAAAAAATCTCATTTCTGTTAGCTCAATAGTTTTTATTCTTATAATACAGCCCTCCGAAACCGCTGTTGCGTGTCCTTTGCCCCATCCTGTGTACCTGTACACACACACACGTTATACGATGGGTGTGACTGCAAAGGAAAATACTCGCACGTAAACGGGACAAACGACGAGAGGGGAAGGAAGACGTTCGGCGGGGGGAGAGGAGAGAGGAACGGAGTCGTCGGACGACTGTATAAAATGACGAAAGTGAGGGGCGAAAGCTGCTGCAGAGGACGACGGGGCCAACGGCGGCGGCGGGCATTCGCGTTTCTGCTACCGCGGTTACGTACTCTGGCGCGGTGGTATATACGTATTGTATACCGTATACGCGGTTAATGGTTGTATACACCACATTGCGAGAGGAGTTTTCCGCCGCGGATACCTCAGCTGCTGCTATGGGCCGCCGACGTTGCCAAACCGTTTCTTCTTATAATTTTGTGTATACGACGACGACGACGACGGCTGTTCGTAACGCGGTGCAGGGGATGCGCGCGCGGTGTGGCCAGGGAAGAGGGTGACGTTGACCGATCCCCCCCGACGAACTCCGGCTGCTATACAACCACCTCCTGCAGCACAAACGCTGTCGACGATCCGGTAAATCCGTTTTTCCACCTCGTCTACATAATATAACGCACTATAACCACCCTTCCTTACGACCCACCCCACCCCGCACCCACCCTGCAACGTCGGCCAAAACGCGCGCGCGCCCCCCGCGTTTCGGCCCGGGCGCGAACCAACGTATATACCTATTATTACATTATACGCCACTACCGCGTGTTTGCAGCGGTAATTGCCCCGTCGTCGCGAATCGTATACATCGCGTTTTTTTTTCTTTTCATTTCACTTCTTTTTAAGTTTTTTTTTTCCTAAATCGATCGATTTCGCGCCACCGGGTGATACGGCCAAACGGAAAATGTGAAAAAATGCGCGAATTATCCGTTCAAATAATATCCGTTTACTCGCCCAAAAAAACCGTTCCGAGCTTGCGCGTTAACACAGCTGCTGCTATAACAGCGAACATATACGAAATGCGAGCATAATATTGTGTATATTATTAAACAGGGTGCGTACACTGCAGCCGGATTTGACGGACGCGCGCGCATCTCCGTACGTAACCGAAACAACAGAATTCTACTGCTGTATTCGGCATATCATAAAATCACGGTTGCCACGATCTTTTGAATTACCTTTTCACGTTTTCCAGATTAACATTTTCCACACACAGCCGTTGAACAAAAAAATGCACAAGTTAGAAATTTCTAAAAAAAAAATGTAGGTCAATTTTATCGCGCGAAAAATTGTTTTTCCCAAGTGCTATTATAATATCTAAAATAATTTCTAACTACAGCACACAATTCATCCGTACCCGTTTTAAAAATTTCATAAAAATTACAAATCCTCGGACTTTTCCGTGCATGACTCTGTAGACTATTTTCTAAGTTTGCCTTTTCACACTTGTGGCGACCACGAAAATATAACACGATACTCCACCACTGGCGCAGCATTTTTTGTTTTTTTTATTAATCACACTCAAACTGGACGGCGAATCAAGTCACCGATTCGATTTCGACTGTTACACCCGTGTTTTCCGCGGCGCACGAGGAACGTTTTTAACACGAACGCGAGGAGGCCGCGAGGTGGCAAAGAGAGCTCTACTACTATTTTAAGAGAGAGCCGCGAGAGGATATTGATTAGAAAATGCCGGATTTCGCTGCTGCTGTTGCTATATAAACTATATACACAATACCACGAATGTCGACCATCCCTCACACCCCTCTCGCCGCACAAGTGTAGTGAGCGAGCGTTTGTGTGCGCGCGTGTGACCGTAACCCGAATTTTCACCTTTTACACACTACACACGCAATACCCCCGCGAGGCGAACTATTGATTTTGTACGCGTCAAGATGTATGTCCGCCGTGGGTGTGTGTACCGCGTTATACGCGTACATTATATATATATATATATAGTATATACTCAACCCTTCTTAGAACTTTCTCCCGTCCCGTCTCTTCTCGTCTTCCGACGACTGTATAAGACCGCCTAGATTATGTACATATACGACAAACGGCCTCGCGGCGGGTGCCTATAATATTATAATGATAATATGGTATACACGCAGAAACAAAAGCAAGCGAACATTCCCGTTTTCAAACACGTACATACAATACGTGTTTCCCGGGTCCATCCGTATATGTAGTAGTGGTACCAAAAATAGATAGTTTTCAATCGATTCGATAGAACGTTTCGCGAAATTAGAGGCTCGACGGCTTTCAGCGGCGCCCGGTGGACGAAAATCAGTAGGGTGTCCCAAAAATCCATCGACTATGATAATAGCGCGTAACGGTCAGTCTCCAGCATTTCGAGAAAAGTATAGGCCGCCGGCAGCGGCCGTTACCGACGTTTCAAATTACGCGCGCATTCGAGCAAACATTTTGGGAAACCCTACTGTGATTTTCGTCCACCAGTCGCGCTGCAGTCGAGTTTCTACTGATCCCTCGAAACGCGCTACGGTCGAAAAATATTATGCTGGCCCCCCAGAACAGTTCTCCCCCCTCAGGAGTATTTTTTTCACACCGCGAGAGACACAAAAATATGCGAGGGCGCAGTAACCACGGGTGTGTTCTTCTTGACGAGACTTGAAAAAATGTATCAGCAGAGATGGCAGCCAACTCGAAAACTCGGCGATCATTTGTTCACACCGATAGTCATTATTATAATGTAGACGTAGCGTCCAAGCAGTGTTGTTACACCAGATTTAGAAATCATGTCGAACTTCCGGTGTAGATAAGTATAAAAATTGTCACCAAAGTTTTCGCGGTGTAACGACGATATTGTATTATTAAAAAATACGACTGCGTTGTTCAAACGATTTTCTACCCACGTCGTTCGCATACATACACGTATATACCTATTTTAAGTAAATAGTATACACAATATTATATCATAATCGGCTTGTACGTCCTTGAATCGGAGAATAACGATGTTACGTCGCCGAAAGCTGCACAACAATATGCGAACAACGCGTTTGCAAACAACAGTAGTAACAACTACACGATATTTTCTTCCAAGGTAAAAACTCCGCCGATCCGACACAACTACGCGGGGGAAAAACGCGAAAAAAAAAAATCATGTTTTATTTAATCAATCCTCTTCCCCGGCAATTCATTTTTCGATCGCGTCCAACAGCAGCTCGCCTGCAGGGCCGGCTTGTACGACGGAGTGTTTTAAGGGCACTTGTCCCCCGGGCAGCAGATGTTTGCGGACGCCGCGAACACTGTATTTAACAAATTTTTTTATTTTACCCTCAGTTTAGGAATAAAAATGTATCAACTTCAAAAAATAAATGTTGTGGTTTGTACGAGTATACATCCCATTGGCATTGCCCGTTAAATTATTAAGTAGACAAAGCTATTGCTTAGTGTTTGATCATTTAAAATATATTATCGGGTATTTTCGCTGCGTTAGAGGAACTAAAAAGATTTTTTCCCGGGCAAAAGTCTACATCCGGCCCTGCCAGCTCACCGAACGAGACGCGTTTAGGATAGGTTCAATTTATATATAACGAAACATTGCGCAGTAAACTAGATCATAATATAGTCTTGGGAGTTTACAGCAAATACAGTATTATAGTGGGTTGAGAGAGGCCGCGCTACGATACGACGGCGGGTCACCGACCCAACGACAAACGCGCTCGCGGGCTACGCATTTCCAGTCGCGACATTCAACCCGATTTCCTCCGGTTTACCAATTGTTATTATTAAAAGTTTTGGAAATTTCGCGGTTCCCGTTAACGGTATTCGGTTCGATAAACCGCGCCTGCAGCAGCACCGGTTTAGTATCCGTCTTCGACCTCTCTACACAATATATATCGTACATTATTCGCTGTACGAAAAAAAGAAAAATTACCGCCGATAATATATCATATTATAGTTTTATACTATCGTAGAATTTGTTCTAGTTTTCGAACACGCGCGGGGTCGTGTTTTACGCGACTGCTGCTGCTGCTGCTGCAATAGCTGCGGTTGCGAATTCGATAATATCGATTTATTTGTTTCAGACTACCCGCCACGCTTTTGAAAGGCGTGGAAAACGTTCGCGCGAACCCTCAACAATTGTTACTATTCATAGGTAAATATATATTATAATATTACTACTCCGGGCGTATGGTGTAATAGCTGACGATTTCTAAGTATCGCGCACAGTAAAAATATTGTGTTCACAACGGTTGTGTTTTCGTCGTGAAAAAAACGACGATTTTCGCTCGCGGCGGCGGCATTGTAGTCGTGCGGATAAAATCCGGAGTGGTAACCCTGACAGAGGGACGCGCCGGACGGGACAACTGCCAGCCCTCTCCTATCTCTGCAGTGCAGGTGCACCTACCGCGATTACCCGGGCGACAACGACAAAACGTACGGGAAACGTGGCCCACAGCGGCCTGCCGCAGGAGTGGCCCACAGGCCAACTTACTCTTACGGGCGCTGCAGTTGCACCCGAATCGGGTGTATTTGGAAAAACATCATTCGCGCGGGAGTTGGCTTGGACGACCATCGAACACCACAGGGAAGAAGTTAAACACGGGAAAAATTGTTTCATAAACAGTAAAAAAACACCAACATCGGGAATTTTGTTAAAATTAATTAATTATATAAAATTGTGTTTCCATATATATATCGCCCGCGCAATATGATCTGAATTCTGAAATATTGGATAGTAGTACTAGAATTCGTTTTGGGGGAAACTATAGGGTTTAAATTAATTTCGAGAAAAAAAATTGTTCAGTATAGTTTTCGTGCGGTGTATAGGTAGGTAAAAATCCTTAGAAACGCGTGGACGAATCCACGACCGCAACGGACCGAGGGAAAATACTCTCTCTCTCTCTATCGCACCGTTCCTCCCCTTCTCGCCCGCAACACTCGGGATTTAACGACTACATTCAGGGTGTACCAACCCAGAAAATTTAAATCCTTCGATTGTGCATATATATATGTGTACAGTGTATATAATACGCATGTGCGTTTTAAAAAAAAAACATCAAATTTCAAGCGGAAAAAAACCGGTAAAAATATTTAATTTCCGTAGATGTAATAAACGGTTTTTTTTTTGTGATATTTCTACGATTTAATTATATTACAAATGCCGAAAAATTGTAAAAGATTTCAAGTTTTTTGACGCGTTGCAGCAACACGATATACGAAATCGTAGACAACCACCACTACATTGGACGAGAGGTACCGATGTGAAAACCACCCTCCCAATTCCGTCACGATAGACTGACCGATTTCGCACGATATATATATTGGTGTTCATTTAAAATCACGATAGGAAACGAGCCGTTTTTTACCGGTCGTCTAAACCACCTGCTCGAGCGACGGCAGTATACTGTATATATACTACGGAACACAACACACTGCATAATAATAATACGAGCATAACACGTCGTGTTCACAAACCTCCGAATTTTGGGGCGACGTAAGGCGAAACAACAACCGTGTGTTGTTGTTCATCGCGTCAAGGGTTCGTCGCGTAAACCAGTTTTGCGCGGCACATCCCTAAAATTTCGTACGTACACGAAAATGTTTTTAAAATAACAGCGACTATACTTTCTCATATTGCAACAAATTTTAGGAGAATTTTTCGTACGCAGTATCGAAACGCGCAAAAGCTTCGGGGCCGAAGGAACGATTCAAGAGTAGGAAACACGCGAAAATCTGATCGACCTGCAACTCCTGCACGATCGTCGTGGGCAGCAACGAACGGATGGCCAAATTTGAACGAAGGAGTAATATTGAAATGTACAAAACGGAACGATTCTATATTACGCCAAGACGGTGAAATATATCTGTTATAAATTAGTTCGTTATTAAGTGTACCTCTATATAAGCCACACACGCGTTTAACATTCGAAAATGGAAACAGCACGCATATTATAACCGGGAACCACCTGTTTAAACAACTGCGGTTCTAAATGTTCCATAACGGCAACGCACAAACCTATACATATACAAACCACGGTATGGAAAAATTTGTTCCCACGCGCAAGTATCGAACGTTTCACTTCTGCCCGCGATTTTTGTTCTTCCGATTATTTGTTCGCCTAACATATTGTCGCGGTGAGCCCGTTTATTTTTGAGGGGTATCCCTCGTGACCACGATACAATTTACGTTACAAATATTTTGCATGGGAGAAAATATAATTTTTTTTATCAATTTAACGAACAGGCGTGTACGTACGTAAACGGGGCCTAGGTGACGCCCCACTGGTGCGACGAAAATTTTTGCAACTCTATTCGTTCGACGACACTGCACAGCTGTCGTCCCCTCGAAGACGATTCTTTAGCGTTTATTATGCAATTCCCCGCCGCGACAAGGCGCAATCACGACGATACGATACAGTTTTAGTACACGTCGTATAAACAACAACAAAACTGGGCGAGTTTTAGTATGACTGTGCGAGTTAAGTTCCTCCACTTTAAATTTTGTACTTATTTTACACCCGTGGTATGTACAGATCATACGGTTAGAACTTCTCATCAGAATGCAATGAAGGCCGTGGTTGACACTGCGGGAAAGAACAATAATTTTTTATTGTAAATGGTACGCCAAATTAAAATATGGGGGTGGGGTGTCGTCGCTGCAGGGTGAACGATATATTGATACGGCGCACGTTACCGCGACGACAAAATGATAACTGTATCGTTCAATGGAAAATAATAGCGACTCGTTATCAGAGGATAAAAAGTAAATTGCACAGGTCGTAAAGTTACTGAGTTTAGCGGTGGCGTCCTTGCGGGACGGTTCCGAATTTGGCGCCCCGGGGGCAGTTACCCACCCCCCGTGTCAACGCCCCTGGAATTCAGAGACTTTAAACCAACTATCACAGTACAACAGTAACAGTAACTGGCAGGTTTTGGGTCGAATATAAATCGATGTATAACGATGTACGATGAAATATTACACGACGATATTATTAACCAAAATGGCGGTCCACACACAAACACAAAGCGCGTGAATAATACAATACGCCGGCGTTTAACAATATTATTAGAAGAAGAAGAAGAGGAGGAGGAGGAGGAGGAGGAGTAGACGACAACAGCAACTCGGTCAAAAGCGCGGCAACGTCGAAAACTCGGCGGCGGCGGCGGCGGCGGCGGCGGAGGGCAGTGGTCGATGAGGAGAACACCGCGGTGTATATATACGCTATTTTTATTATTTTTTAAATTTTTTTTTTTTTACGTATAGGTGTCGCATATGCTGCTCTACTGCTGGTGCTGCGATAGATGGCGATGCCGGTTTCGATTGTTATCGGCGTGCAGACGGTTTTCACGAAAACGCGCATAACGATATCATTTCCGACGACGCGATTCCTGCACACGCGCGTTCGTCGGTGGAAAAAAAAAAAATAATTACCGGTCGACGCCGCGGCAGTGCCGTGTCGTGGTGGATAATCGAGACGTAGTGTAATCGCGAGACGTTTCGATCGTCGGGAAACGGTATCGATTTTTCACTCGTTCCCGTGAACACACATAAACCGCACGAAAGTCCCCCGAACGTTTTTAACAGCTCGTTCGGTTTCTCGATTGGAACGATGATATCTGTTTTTGTCCCCGAACAGTTTAATCGATTTTATACGAATTTGTAGACAGTTATACACCAAATGGAATCGTTTTTTTTTTTTCGCCATATTTTATTATTGTTTTCCCGTAAAAATACCTAAAGACTTGTGCACGCGAGACTCGCAGAGACGTATTTACACTAAATTATTACACTCCAACACGATACTTCAAAAAATTTGTTTTTTAAAACCATTTCATTAAACTGGCGCCCTCCTTAAAATGACAGCGCCCCTCGAGGCTCCCTTTGCCCCCCCCGTCCCTTAAATACGTCTCTGGTAAAACTATGTATCATATTACGTACAATACTTACGTAAGACTTTTCATCTTTTTAAATACGTAACCAAACGAACAAAAGTATTCGCTTATTGAAAATTTTACTTTGGAAATCAAACATTAATATTAATCGTCGAAACATGATTATATAATGTTGTTATTATATAACCTAGTCCTAGCGTACTAGTGGTTTTCGTCTGTACTGCGTATATTAGGTAATATAATATGAAAATGTCCGATGTTAATTTCGTCTACAGTATAATTAAGATTAAAAAACCCACGTTGTTCTGTTCGTCATTCGGAGGCTGCATTTGCCCCAGAAGTCATGCGTTCGGACTATCAATCGAGGGGGTTTTTTTTTGTTATAAGTCAGGCTAGAAACTAACGACGCCGCTGACTGTTAATTTTGTCAGTCGATCGATCATACACTATCGATACGCATTGTTTTCAATGAAAAGCGCGCGATTTTTATTTCGATTTTTATTCTCCTCTCGATCGCGCTACACGACTAACAGGCGCGCGAAGCGACCAAATCTCGTTTTTTGCGCAATACGACCATCGAACTTCATAGGTGTTTTCCGCATGTTTGGTCGCTCTAAGCATAACAACCGTGATAAGAAAGGACGATTAAATTATCTACTGGAAAAAATGGTAAACAGTCGGCGAACATTCGGCGTATAGCAAACGACAGTTATTCGGGTACAACCTGGTCGCTTCGCGAAGAAACTGCTGCTGCAAAAACACGTCCGACGTTTCCACTATCGAAACGATATATTATTATTGTTCGATTGTCGAAACGATTTTATCGTACGATTATCGAAACACGATTGTTCGATTATGCCGGTCACGGCGACGCGGAACAACAGCGCCACGAAAACGAGAACGACGGCGCACCGCCACTCGACCGGTGTAGTAGTGGTGGTAGTAGTAGTAGTAGTAGTAGTAGTAGTAGTAGTATCAGTGTACTTACTACGACCACTACTATAATACTACTATATTATTACTACTACGCTAAACGGAGTGCGCGCGCGTGCGTGTTTTGTTATTTTTTTTTTATACGGCGCGGCACTTTAACGCGGCGCACAGATAACCATCGGCAAAACAAAATCCGTCCGCCTCCGGTGTTGTGTGTACAGAGCGGTCGCCATGCGCCGCCCACGCTACAGTTTCGGCAGTGGCGCTCGTAGAGGCAATCGAAATTCAGTGGCGTATCTTAGGGCGGAGGCCCGTGCTCAGATATTCCATTCAAAATAATACAATCACTCCCCCTAAAAGAGGGTACGCCGCCCCTGATCAAATTTTTAAACACCACACGTACACGTTCCGATCTTTCATTATTTCTATGTATGTATATTTTTTAATTTTAAAATTTTCAGACTTTTCCAGAACAAAAAAAATAAAAATTCCCTTGCTTTAACTTTATGCTATTCTTTTTGTTTATTTTTTTAATAAAGAATTTTCATAGTAAACAATTGAGAATCTATTGTAAACATTTGTTATTATTAAATCTTAAATCGTTTAAAATTAAAATATTTTACAATACGTGATTCGCATTATATACCTCATCGATAAAATTAATTTTTTACATTTCAAATCTACTTGACTAGCATTTTCTAATGAGCTGTATCAACCGAACGTCTAGGTCTCATAAACGAAGAGAAAAGTTTATTCAATACGAAGTTTTTACGGATGAAAGCGCAGAAGTTTCTCGTATCGTTATACCGCTGCGGGGCATGCTGCATCAGATCCGTCTCGTAAATATAATGATATCTTAAAGCTAACTTGCCCGCACTTACTCATCATTACCGAGTTAAACACAATTTGAAGTTTCCATAATTCAGACTTGTCTTTAGATCAATTAAGTACCATTTGGTTTAAATCGAGATAACACATTACCAATTTACTGTTAGAAAATATTCGTTGCAATTTATGCAATCTTAAAGTTTCTTTAATAGAACACATGGGCACCTAACATAGAGTTAGACATATTTAGAAATATTCAACACTCTCCGACTAAACAACCCCTAAAATTTCAAAATTTCCCCACGAAAATGAACTCACAAGTGTCCCTCGTCGTCCAATGTACCCGCATAATATCATGCTATATAATACGATCATCGAGTTGAACGCGCGTCGTCGTTTTAAGGCGATACTTTCGATTTTTATCAAACACGCGAAAACGGTCGGTTATTGTATCGCAGTATGAAGTATTTTCGTTCGATCGCGAGTGGTGGCGTCGTCAGACGCGGTTTTGCGTGCGACGGCGAGAATTCGTTTTAAAACGACTCTTCTGCAGTCTGTACACTTATTGTGTACGAGCAGCCACGCTATATTTTGACAATATAATATTATGGTGTGTGTAATCTTGAAATTTGATCGAAAAAACCTGTTCAAACTCGCTGATCAAATATTTAACACGAAAAAAACGCGAATGGTGTGCGCATACGTATAAAAACTTGCGACACACGCCCGAGGAGCACGGTATAGAACAATATCGGTCGACAAACGTTTTGTTTCCATATACGACCGGTTGTCGAAATGATATACCGTGCTCAAAACGGTGCGAATCGGTTTTTCGGTTGGCGGAGACGATCAACAAAATACAAAAAAAAAAAAAAAAAAACGAAATATATACTGTAACCAACATACACACGATAACGAAAATTTTCGTTGGCTCGAGAATCTCGATCGTGTTGTATACATACCCACGACAACTGCTACCGCGGCCAAACACAAAATCGAATGCTATTCTAAAAAACCGTCATACGCCTAAACACTGTGTATTTATTACGAACTATACACCGTACACGTGCATAAGTATAATATAATCTGCGAACAAACCGATTGGCCTTGTGGACTGAAGTCCTTCTTTTAGGCCAACATCATACATACATAGATAATGTAACATACACGTCACAATTTATTATAATTTAATTCAGCACAACAATAATTGACCTATTCGTTGTGTTATAGTATGTTTTGTCCGACGACCGCCAGTATCATACAAGTTCTAAAATTAAAACGCGCGCGAGCAACTAGTATGCAAATTTTTTTACACCAGATTCAAAAATGTGCACATAAAATGATGTATTGTTAGTATAACGACGGTGTTTCGACATCATTATACTATTAATTTAGAAATTTTCATTAAACGAGCACAAAATACAATGGTAAAATTGCATGACGTATAGGATGGCCCCTATACATACTATACACTGTAATAAATAGGTATATAAAATAACAAGAATATAATAAATATTTTTCGATTGACTGCCATCCGTGTGCAAACTGTACATTATTATTTTAAATTTTAAATTCATACGCGTTAAAATAGTCAGTCGTCATATTATAATAATATAATCAAACGTTTCTTTTACCACGTACGATTCCATTATGATGAGTAATCGTTTTTGTGTATATATAGACATGAAAAAGAAAAAAAGGTAAATTGTACAATTCGATTAGTATTATTTTTTCAAATTATGAAGACAACCAACATCAAAATGTATAGACTGGCATAAAAAAGCATTCCGTAGATTACGAATCAAAATTACAAGTATCAACATGAAAAAAACTCGAAAATATTGTAAATGAAACAGTATACTAACAAAATTTAACCAACCATTATAAATTATTCGTAGACAATTTTCCACATTTCCTGTATATACTATTATTATTATTATGAACTCTCAAGGTGAAATCGAAAAGTATCTATATGATACCTATTATTATTAATATTGCATTGTCTCGATAGTCAACAATATACTATACATAATATAATGTTAAAACAAACGAATACAAAATATGTCATTATGTTCATAATTGTAGCTACGATATAAACATTTCTCAAAGTTACTATAATTGTTATTAGTAATCATTAAAACCTTATAAGAAATTGAAAATTTTGTAATATTGCGCGTCGTAATTTACTGCTGCAGTTTACTATGAGTATACTAACTGTATACACATAATAATCATTTCGAATCGCATATTCACAGTTTAATTTATATCGAAAACTCTACACGCTAAAATAATTAGTTCATACATGGATGTATTAAGGTCATCTTTTAGAATTCAATCAGTGTGAGCCACCACTGCAGTTTATCACTAAATAACACGGATTATATATTTCGAATATGAAAACCGGCATGTTTATATAAATTAGAAAAATCTTCAACCGGTTTCAGTAAAAAATAATACGTAGAAGTTAATAATATATATTACATAGACGATAATAGTACAGGGTTTAAAATAAAATATTGTACATTTCAATATTTAAACTGTATGTATGTCCCCGCGGGTTTTCTGTTTTTAAACGTTATAATACTGTTATGTGTACTGTTATCATCGATTTATTATTATTGTTTTTCGATTTATCCAACAGGTTTTGACACTGATAAGGCTGAACAGGCGCACCGGAATAAATTATTTTTAAAAGAGTTTTTTTTTAGTTAAACTTGCTATTATAGAAAACGATGTATCTTAAAATTCACCTGTTGCAAATATTATTATAATGTGCGCGTATTGTATTTACTTAAAAACATTCAGAGTTTGTTTACAAAATTTACCACTTATTTATAGTGTTATTAGTTTTATATGTTTCGAACGTACTATTTGTTTGTGGCCGAAATATTAAAAATCTGAGTCGTGTACAACACAACGACAATATCGTATACTCGCATAGTTACCGCAGACTGCAGGAGGGTTGCGATAATTTTCGACACGTTCGGAAATATTTAATATGTATAATTGATGTCCGATAAAATTGAATTATTTAAGCGTTTTAAGGTTTGTGATATTAAAAAAACTTCGAAAACAGCGTAATCATTGCGTATACATACAGTTGTTCTAAAAATGCAGTTTCAACTTTCAATAATACACTAAAGTCTATCTATCTGGTATAATATAATAATTTATAATATTTATCACGTTGAAATGTTTGCGCGATTTGTCGTTCGAAAAGTTGAATAACTAGAGGTATTTAACAGGTGCCAATAACTTTATTATAACTTATAATCTCAAAAATTAGCAGCAGCAGCAGCAGAGAAGAAGTGCTGCAGACTGCGGCGGAGCGTTTTGATTTACATATTATTATTTACTTGCGACTGGGCGCACAAAAAAAAAAAAAAAAATGATAAAAAAAAAAACGAGTTGTCGGACCTTATCTTCCGAGTTCCGAGACCGCAATTAAATTCGTATATTACGCTTTCAACGAAATTAACGTGTATACAATAATTAATATAATGTATTTTAATGATCGATACGCAAAATTCTTCAAAATTTCTCCGCGTCAAACACGACACATTACAGAACGACAGGAACTCGACTCGGTGTAGAAAAATTTTACATATAATCGATCCGAGAATGTGTACACATTTTTATGAAACGGCCGCAGAACATAATGTTATATTGTAAGTACCTACGTATAAAAAGCAGAAACGTATAAATAAATATGTGCACTCTCGCGGTACAGGAGAGATAAAATATTTCCTAGTGCGTTGACTCTCGCCGAGAAACAACAAGCAAATAAGTTACACCACCGGATTCCATTAGAATAAATTTATACACACAACGCGTATATATAGTTAAATGTAATATACAAGTGTCCGGACGTTTTTCTTCCACGTCCGTACATATTGTTACAATTTATATACATACATATAGGTCTGATTGGTTAACACGATACAACAATCACCACGAACGTCGCCGGCCGCTCGCTCGGCATATTATAACCACCGGAGCAGCAGCAGCAGCAGCCCCTACATGGCTCGCATTATATCGGACGGTCGTGAACAACGATTTTTTTTCAATTGTGTCTGGACGCTCGTTTATGATCATCAAAAAGGTACAAGAGAATACATACGTTTGCAGCTATGTACGTATAAATATATACTTATGCTCATAATACGTATCGTACAATTTTTTTTAATTATAAGAATTTTTTCGAAATTTCACAAAGTATACATTTTACGTTCATATGAAGCGATTTAACACACACTCCCCCTCGTAAACGGCAAAAAGTTAATTTTTTCAAAATCGTAAGCAATATACGGTTATAAGATTGTACTACGTTATAGGGTTTTACAAACGCCACGAATAATTATTATACATTGTACGTAGCTGAATTATTTTCAAAGAAATTAATTTTAATTAGGCATGTATGTAAAAGAAACTCAGAATACAATAAAATTTTAAAAAACGTGATATTTCACATGTTCTATCTATACACACGTCAGAAAACATTTTTCTTCTTTTAATTTGAACCTGCATATGGCACGTGTTTAAATTTTCTACGCGCATTGTTTTTTTCGTCCAAGTCGAAAGCGCGGAGCGACCACATAATATCATAACAGGAGCGTGATATTTTTTATCGCATCGTCGCTGAAAAACTATTTTAGTTTTTTCCCGATCGTCGGAAGTAATATCGTACTATCGTAATAATATTATACAGGACACGCCGATTTCGCGCAACTGCATAGCAATGCATTAATGAACCAGTTATCGTAGTATTGCGTCTTTACTATTAAAAACCGAAATAAACATAAATCTTTTACACAGAATCCAATAAAAATAAGCATAATACACGTGTGTTTATAATATACAAATCAATCCAGCCGCGTCTAATTAGCACAAAATCTGACGATAATTATATAGTTACACACACACACACACACACGATCTCCTAGGTGAATCGGAACCGGTCAGTCAGGTTTTCATTACACGTAGGTAACTATAAAAAAATTTTATAGTACAGCGAATAAGTGTATTAAGTGTACACAAGTATTCGTGTTTCGCGTCAAACACCCCAAGTGTACTAAAGTTAAAATCGAGGAAAACGATCACGAGAACTATTCCAAGTATACCCAATTATACATCGCGTAATTGTCTTCAAATTTTAATTTGACGACGGATTTTTGTACAATAGCTATGCCCGCACAAAGAAGCTGCAAGGAACCCATCTCGAAGCATATTATTACATGATTGTTCAACATTATTAAAATATAAGAGGTTTCGCGGTATACACACATCGGAATGTCAGTCTCCTCATTATACTTTTATTCCGTTGTACAGTTATATTATACTCGTAATTATATATATCACACCGTACATGCGTAGACGACCGTTCTGTTATACGAATCTAAAAACGGCTTTAACTAAAAAAAAAAAAAACACGTATCGAATAAACCGAACGATTCCAAACGGATCTTTGCCAAAAAAATAAACTGGAAAAAATAGTAAGATACTTATATAAATGTGTATATGATTGAAAATAAATAACGAATGTATACAATATAATTTACAAGATAATATTATTATTATCATCAACAGTGCCGAAATATCAACAACGACGGAAAAAAACTTCGATACACGAAATAATATAATATTACGGTGTCGGTGCACGAGTCGTACGCGTGGGTTACGCATCGTTCGGGTGTACACAATAATAATATAATGTATCAGAAAAATGGCGAGCGATATTTTGTTTGTTTTCGAGCTGTATACACAATATACGGAATTCGTTAGACTGCTTTGTTCGGTTTGTATAATGCACGAACAAGACGCGTGACAGAATTCCCGAAACTTAAATACAAATTAGTCATTGTCGTTAGTCAACATTCAATACACAATGTATTCATTTGGTTAATTAGCTGCGAAACAAACGCAATACGATGATTAAATTGTACAAGGAATCGCTATATAATACGATATTTGTCGACACTGTAAGACTCGCGAAGGTGTACTACACTAAATATGTGTGCCTACATATACGTTCGAGTACTAATTGCAGCGATTTCCAAAAATGATTAAAATGTTAATGTCGGCCGAACAAAATATAATCTGCGCGAAAAATTTGAAAACAGCAGACGAATCAGTGACGGACGAATAAGTGGTTAAAAACATTTTAACGTTCGAGAATACCTGCACCAATTCAAATTTCGTACAACTCTGTACCAACGTAATCAAACGTTGACAGCCGAATAATATTGATAGGTAATAATTATAGTAATCGCTAAAAAAGTGACGGATAAATGTACTAATCGACAGGTTCTTTGTCCACTTTATTGGTGACGAAAACAAAAAAAAATTGAAAATAAAACGCGGCAAGCATATTGACGTAAAAAGATCCTCCTGGACGCACGACGAAATTCGCATAAAATTACGCACCCGAGTAACCTGATAAAAAACGAGACGATAATTTTTCTACCTCTAGTGAATGAAATAAAGCAACGTTTCGACGACGCATGTAGACAAAAAAAAAAAAAAAAATCGTTATTATTTTTTTTGCGTATGATATGTATGTATTATAACGTAATGGGGGAGCGGCGACGCGGCGATCGCTCTGTATGCGCGCGCCCCGGTAACGATTACGTGGCACGCCGCCGGTTGATCGGCCGTGGCGCAGGTTATGTCTGTCAACATAACCGGCGGATCCGACCGAGAGGAAAACCGGCGGGCGAACGCGATCACGTGGACGCACGCGCCCCGCGCGGACCCGCAGACGGACTGACTCTGAGCATGAATGGCTGCAACGACGACGACGACGACGCGTACCACCACGCGGGCGCCGCCGCCCACCGACGCGCCGGGTTACGTCGCGCGCACGGTATTACCGTGCCGCAGCACCGGTACGATAATTACCGTACCCATTCAGCACGACGACGACGAGCTATATACACGTAGCCGTAGCGCTCGCGTGACGTCCTCGCTACGAGTGTTGTGTGTTGCTACACCACCGTGCATATATAGTAAATAAATGTACACACATTTTTATTACGCGAACGTCGTAACAGCGCGCCGCCGTCGGTTTTTTTACTACACGTCCGAAAAAATGTTTTTTTTTTTTTTTACCCATCGTTTCCGAATGTTTTTCCGAGGGTTTTCGTCCACAAGCCGGAGCCGATCAACACCGACGCCGCACTGTTCCTCCGGGTGCAACTTCTGCTGTTGTTGTTGACGCGGTACGAACACGGAACTCGCGCGCGGACACTTGACCATCGTTGTTGTCGTCGTCGTGTTGACCATCGGCTGACGACGGGCGGAGGCGGCGGCGACGACGACGACGGATCATAATAATCTCGGCGGCGATTTCTTCGTCGATTCCGCGGCACCGCCGAATTCGCGCGTCGTCATGTGTGTGTGTGTGTGTGAAAGACGCGAAACGGTCGGCCGGCGGTGGTGGCGGTGTGTACCTAACCTATACACAGCGACGGGGTGATGATAGTCGTCGTCGTCGTCCACCCTTTCCGCCCGCAAAGTTGATCAATAACACGCGAACGGCAGCATCGGCGTGCTTGGTTACGCGAGCGGCGCACGACAACGGAACGAACACGACGACACGGGGGAAGAATCTGTACGGTTAACAAAAAAAAATTTGAGAACGAACGTCGGCTACAGTTTCGGCGATTTTTCGCAAAACGGTTTTTTTTCACGTGTATGTCGATCGATCGATAACCGATCTGCTGCTGCAGTATACAAACGAACCGCCGATTTATCGGGTTCACCGCCGCAAAAACAGCAATAATCACTGCGGCTGGCAAGGATAACCAACGGGCGGCGGCGGCGGCAGCGACGACGACGACGACGACGACACAAACTCTCGGGCGGCCGCACGATTACTACTACCGTACATTGTATAAAATATATATTATTACGATATCGCGCGTACCGCACCGGTGCAGGCGGACACGGAGAGTCGCCGACCCGGGCCGCGTGTTATTACGCGAAGCGTTCGCCGTGTAGAATATTATTATTATTGTATGTAGAGTATTTGTTTAATTCGTGCACAGTCGACGACGGTGGGCGATATAAGAAACCCTGGGGGACCACCATCAAGTGGTTCTCAACCTTTTTTTTTTTTGGATCCACGAAAAATTCTCGCGTTCTTTAACCCCGAGGATTTCGTGTCACACCCCCGTACTGGGGTACATCCACGTCACCAGACGTGTTACAGAGCGCACCCGAAATACAGCGTATGTTTGTTTAATTGCTCTGCAACGTTATCAGAAATCGACGGTTCATACTCGTACGAATAAACTTTTGTTACGACGAGAAACTTGTCCGCTAAACATATTTCCGTTGCGGATAAACACGGGGACTTGTGTACGACGACGCTTTTCCCGTTTTAACGACTTCTTTGTGTGCCGCGGACAATATTATTCCACCACCGCCTTCGTTATTCTGGTTACGGTTTTGAATTACAACCGATTCGCAATAAAAGTTTGACGGAATGTTATCGTCCATAGTTATTGTTTATTATTGTTGGTTATTTACGATATACAATTAATGTTTCGGATAAAAAGTTATTCCGTTGCAGACCAACGTTGAAAACAACGTAGGGTTTCTTACGCCGTCGACGGACAGCAGAGCTTACGGTACGCACCGCCGCGCGGCGCTCCGGTGATTTTCGCGGCGGATAGCTGCTGCCGTCACACGATGATTATTGTATTATTATCATCAAGCGAGAATTAAACATGGCGCGTGTGTTTTCTCCTCGTCTATATTATTAGAAGAAGAACCGTCGACGTGTATTTTATTTTAGGGTTTTTTTTTTTTTTCCCGTGTTTTTTTTCATCGACCCCTCGCTTCAGTTCCGCCGCCGCCGCCGCCGTCAAATAGCGCGCACCTTTCCACGGACGATTTGTGTAAGTATATATAGGTACGAGAATTATAATATCATAGTTGTGTGAAAGTAAGTGGGCGAGAGAGGAGAGAACAGCGTCGACCAAACAGTACAATAATAATAAATGTACACATATACAATACGAGGTATGTGCAGCAGTGCCTACCTAGATAATAATATGATATATTACGTTAATTTTTTATCATTACACACGGTATGTGCTCCGTTTAGGATGTAAACACTGTCGAGTTATACCTCTGGCAGGTGGCGGCGGCGGCGGCGGCGGCGGCATTGAAGGCGAAAATAATATTATAACCGAAACGCGAGTTTGTTAACGATATGTGTGTGGGGGGGGGGGGCCGCCACACTACATCGATTTTCTATCTCTGTCAGTCACACTAACAAGTACGCGTTTTTCGTCTTATACAAAAGCGTAGGAAAAATATTTTTACTGCTATTATTTTTTTTTTTCATCCATCAAAAATAACGCATTTGTAGACAGAAATTGAATTGTTCGTGCTCGGTTTCGTATTTTATTTGTACCGAAATTGTCGGTCTCGCATAATACGTGTACGTTTTTAAAAAGCCTAGTGCCTTAACGGGGAAAAAAAAATTTTAATTTTGAGATTTTCCCCGAGAAATTTTTACAAACGGTACTCCCCCAAATAACACCGAAAAAGATATGATATCAAAAATACTTTCTGGTCGACCCATCGAGGCACTTCATATGGCACTAAATACGTCACAAAACTAACGAAGGTTAATAATAATTTTTAACACGGTCCGAAAAATATTGTTTTACTGCGATAAAAGATGTTATGATTTCTTAAACATAATGGACTAGAAACGTATCGATTGGCAAATCATTTTTTCGATTACCAACACTTTTTACTTTGTCTCGGTAATTATGTATTGCTGTTAAGATTTTCAACAACCTAAAAACGTCGGTGGACATTTGCAATTTTATAGGTGTTTAACACTACACTCAATGGAAGTTACGCTATAACAGGTCAAGGTTACCCACAATCTACATACAGGCGCGTAATTGAAATACTTGATTTTTTGTTTTTTTAAGCAGCCGAAATTACATAAAAAATGATTTAAGATGAGTCAACTTGACCGTCAACGCAGGTAAAATATTTATGGTTGAAATATTCGGTACTTAAATTCAAAAACAAAAACCGATATGTGCCGGAAATCGCATGACACGTTAGTAGACTATTTTCTTCAATATTTTAGCGAATGGAAACGCGATCGGGATTCGAGTTCGTTTACGCTCAAAATTCACGTAGTACTCTTCCTAGGAACGTTTTGGAAAATTCATTTTTGCGATTTGTTTGAAAATAATTTTAAATTTGATTTTTTACAACCGTGTAATGATTTTATAATTTTTACAATAATGCTATACGATGGTTTGCGAGAAAAATTAATTCTACATAATCGCTTTACATCAGATGCTTATAAAACGATTTCTAAGAAATCGGACGAATATTATGAGGTAATTAAAAGTATACTTGCGATACATTTTTAAAACATTCAGATAAGTAGTATAATTCCTTGGATAACTATCAATATATTTTACCACAAAACTCTTTGATACACAGTAGGTCAATAAATTCAAAACTAATATTTTAAGAGACATTTTGTGTACTTCAAAAATAACTTTGACCGTTTTTGACTTGTTCAGAATATAAATGAGATTTCAAATTGTAGAATAGGTACAGATCATACATTCATTGCCCAATAATAATAAAACGAGAATGACTTAACTGAAAATAAGACGTTTGCGCGTAGATAGAATATATGGTTGAAAATAATTATAAACCTTGCAAATATACTAATTATAATATATACCTTGCATAATATATCAAATAATGAAAAAACTTTTTTTTTTACACGCTCTTATATTATAATGTACCTACTACAATACATCTTGACAAAAGTATACTTCAGACAATTTGACACTGATCAATCAATAAAAGTTAAAATGTTTCCATTATTGGATCAAATGATATTGAACGTTTCAAAAATACCAAAAATTAATAATATGAATTATTCATAAACGTCAATATTAGATAAGGAACACTGTATTGTACAGTTGAATCTCTCTGAAATGAATTGTTATCATCAGTTTTAATTTATATAAATAACCTATTGAGAAATATTAAATACACATTAAATATAATTAAAATAAATGGCTCAACAAAATATGAAAAAAGCTCATTACAAACAGATGAATGATGAAACGATTTACAATTTTACTTAGTTGAAAATCCATTTAAACTAATTTAGAAGCATTGATTTTTTTTTTCTGCGTCTATTACTACTAAACTCAAGTTATAGGAATTCAGGCGATTTTTAACGTACTGATTGATCCAGTGATGTGATAAGGATTCTGAAAATTGATTTGAATTCGTCATGATGTCACGTGTATTTTTAATCGATCTCCTTACATTTTTTACTTTTTTGTCTGAAATTTTTGATAAATTAGATTTGTAAAAAGAAATCAAGGCTTCAAATCCACTTGATAAAAATTTACTTGGAAACTATATCGTTAAATTATATTATTTTGATGTAATGCACAAAAACTACGTGACTGTAATAATATTACTGATAAAGCCCTGTCTATTTACTTGTAATAGAAGCGTTTGTTAAGTTTAGCCTTTATATCCGACTGCAGGATCGATCAATATACATAATTAATTAGAAAAAAAATTTTGCTATTTAATTCAACAGTTATTTTACTAAAATGGTAGCCTGGCATTCAATGAAAGATTGAAGAATAAAGTCCATGAAATCCCAGTATTATAGTATTGCGAAACAAAACAGTTAAAACTAGTATACAAGCTTAGAAAAAAAACTATCGATATTTTTCCGTAAATCAAACAACGAATCACGCAGAGTAGACATTTAATTTTCAACGGGAGAATCTCAAAACCATACGACGTAATAGTATGATAATGGTTAAATAACGTGTCCCCCCGACCAATGATGAATTACAAAATCGCAATTTTTTGGAATCCAAATAAAAATTAAAACCACGTCGTCGTTTCTACCAAATTGTTGCTGCAGATGATGATAACGACGACGACGACGATGACGAGGCTTATTATTGAACCTTCCCGCAGAATAATTATACGTTCGGTCGATTTGCCGTTTCCCCTCTCATCTCGTACCACTCGTAACCGATGTAGTATATACCGTTAAAAATAACTATATTATTACACCGAAAGATGTTAAAACGTGTGTGTGATGTATAGAGGAAAAGATCCGAAAGTAGCGGAGAGTACTGCCACACACCAATATTGTGTCGTCGACAGGATGATTAAAAATAGAAGTGTGCCCCGCGGGAACGGCTGCAGCATTTTTCAAATATTAGCGACGAAACGCCAATTTATTATGGTTTTCGACCGCGATCTTTTCCAATTTCGCATTAATCGTATACGTATCATCCGGCTAAATACTAAATACGCTCGTTGATGACGGTAGTTCGTTGCGATATGACAGATATGGACAACGAAAAAAAAACCAATCGTGTCACGACGAGGTCACCTTGAAACACTCAATCAGAGTGTGATCGATCGACAACAACGTTTCCTGTACAAGATCTGGCAATAATTAATATTGAAAAACGCGCGAATATTTTTAAATCACGTCGTCGTGACACTTAGTGATCGAACTCAGCAACCCCAGCATTCGCCATTTTTCGTGGACCGATGTTACGATCCTGGCCTGGACGCAATTTGTAAAAAAAATCACCCGTATTCGCGATATTATAGAAAATCGCCACAAAAATGGTACTTTCAATTGTTATTATACCACAATCATCACGAAAAATCCTAAAATTCAGAAACGTAAGAAACTGTAAGAAGCAATTATTTCGATGTAATCTAATACATTAACACCGGATAAATGTTTTTCCCAAGAGGTTGTGTTCGCCGCCCTGTGCCTGCCGTGTAAATCTCTGGTTGCGCGCGCCTATTCCACGACGAAAAGTGCGCGGAAATTCAATGATTCCTTAGTTTTTTTTTTGTAAAATATGAAAAATCAAAACAATTCTAAACGATCGGGCCGAATTGCCCAACAAACGCATCTATAGTATTATAATAGCGTACTACGATATCGCGTACACCACTCCCGGAGATAACGCGACGACAATAATAATACACAGCTGCTCATTATAATTTATTTTATTGCCCGAGAGCTCTGTTGATGATACACGACGTGTAGGTGAATTAATTTTGAACACGTCAACCGGTCATGAAAAATACACCCATTATGGTATCAATTATTGTGATAATATACATTGTGTTATATACACCGCGTGGAATGATCGACGACGCGACGAGTAGGTATCGAAAAATATTATAAAATATTTTCCTACGAGTTTCGGCCGAAATCAAACAAAACCGATAACAATACAAAAAAAAAAGCAAACAGACCACATTACACCATAATGTCGCGGTTACAGTTGCTAGGCGTGCGAGATTTTTAATTTTTTCCGTCGTCGTCGCGTAATGTGTAACAGCTGATTATTACACCGTCAGATTTGTTCATAGTATCCACTTTTGAGGGAAAACACGAAAACAGCCATCACCCACCAAACTGCACTGTTTTCGAGGCAGTTATTTATATAAAGATCACGCGCGAGCGGAAGTATCGCTAAATGAGTTTTTCTTTTTTCAAATGTATTGCGGTTGTATCACTTACTCGTGCGCCGATGAATCTGGCTTCCAGTAATTCTTGTTTACGTGGATCCAGCGCAGCTTGGAAGTGATGCTCCATTTTGACGCTAGCACCTGTGCGAAACAACAACAAAACCAATATCAGAGAAACGGTCGAAAAACAGTCAAATTGGCTAAACACTATGATACAACATGACGATGATGATTTACGTTTGTACGATCGGATTTTGTCACAAATTTACATCGAACTGGTGGTTAATGAACGTTGTGCGCAACGTTCGAGTCGACGTGATCAAAAAGTACGATTTCGTACACAAAAGTGGAACGTAAAAACAAGCGCAACAGCCGTTTGCGACGTCCGAGCATAATAATAATAACGCGCGGTCGATAAAACACGATATATAATTAATGCTGCAATACGCATTATTTAAGTTTTTCCTATCTAAATTTTTTTGATCTGAACGCTCACACATTTCAATGACGCGAACAAACACACGCGTTTCGCAGAATCCAATTGCCAGACACACGCGCCGGTGGTATAATCAAAAAAATGGGCTATTTTTAAACGGTCCGCGCGCGACAAAATGTCGGAGGTCAACGGCAAGTCGGCCCCGTCGTACTTCACGGCGGATTTTTTTTTTTTTTATCCCCCCGGCTGCGGCAAACGCGACGGTAGGTAAGTTTTTTAGATTCTGAGCGTTGGCGAAACCTGCTGTCTTCAAAACGACGTTTTTTTTTCTTGCGTGAACACTTTTAAGCGTATGGAAGGAATGCTCCGCGATTTTTACGTCCAACACCCCTCTGATGAAAGATCTTTGGACTATAATTGTACTTTGTCGAATTCGAAAGCTCAAAATGGAAAAAGTTACGTTAAAAAAAGTGGGCCAAATTTGACCAAAAACGTTAAAAATTACGGCAAACGTGTTCGGTTTAGTTTTTTGATCACGACATCCAAAACAATAGACGGAACTAGTTGAAGCTTTTACACGATATTGAATTAGGTAAAATACAGGTTCGGTCCGAGTTTCTTTGAAAATCTGTGAGCTATGTATAGAACTTGAAAATTTTAATTTTCTTTTTTTTTTTCGTGGTTAAACAAAAAATTTTCGACAAAAAAATTTGAAACTTAAACGCAAGGTTAACAACAAGTTTGTACACACGGTACTGAAAAATTTTGAAAATCCACAGTCACGATTTTTTTTTTTAGTTTAAAGTTGGAAAATGGTCGAAAATTATTTGACGTATTTTTTTGAAAAAAATTCGTGACTCGCGCAAATTCGTTGCTCAAGAATTAAAATACGTAAAACGAAATTTGCCGTGTGATGAAAAAAATTCCCAAAAGAATCCGGCCGATTCCGCAAAGGCGTACAAAAAAAAAGTGTCGAAAAACTGTGCGATTCTTGGTTATTACAACGAGATCACGCGCACTATCGTGCCAACGATTCCCCAATACGGACGATAATTTAATTTTTCACACGTTGTTTAAATTAATTCTTTAATTAATTCTTTACGCGTGGACAATTTTTCTATCGTTAAATTTGGCTTTTACCAGGACCTACACACTGTAGTAGACAACCGAGCTCGTTCGGAATTGGTGTTTTCGAAGGCGATCGTTGCTTTCGGATATTTTTTTTTTCTTTTCATTACTACCGTCATCGCCCGTGCATCTCTCTCGACACCGATGTCGCGCGTGTGTGTGTGTGTGTGAACACAATGTATGGTACAATATGTACCTACTCGGCCGCCCCTCCGCCGCCGCCGCCGCCGCCACCACCACCACCACCACCACCCCTCTGATCGTCCGTCGACGTTACGCCACCGACGCGGGCGCGACGACGACGACGACGGTCGCATAATATTATTATTATAGGTATACACACACAGGCTTGCAAACCGAAAACGCCGAGAGTCGATCGAAGGAAAATCTATTCTCATCTGCACGTTATCTCGCACTCGGTGGACCAACCTAATTAGAGCCCCTCCTCGTTCCGCGTGTACACAGAACACGGACGCTCGTGTTCCCAAAGTGTTCGTGACCGCGCTCAGGCTGTGCCACGAAATCATAACTTGTGTATACGTGTAAAAAAACAACATTCCGGTGATAAATGCGCGCGTTGAATAAAACAACGTTGAAAACGGGGAGGAAGACGGAACGACGGCGTGGAGGGATTGTTGGAAGAAATTGGAGTAGACTGGCCTTTTTTACGACGACGGAAGCAAGTAGTTTTGGCCGGCACATAGAGAGTTGCCTAATGGACTCGTCGTAAAGACTAGAAAAAAAAAAAAGATTTCCAATTTTCGCAAATATCCGTGTTCCTGAGCCCAAACTACCCTACCGCCATCACGGGTGTGGTATAACGAAATTTGTCCGTTTTCGCGTCGCGGGATACACGTCGAGTTTGGTTCGGGACGAAATTTTTACGTCTAATATCGTACTGTGACAACGTATTTTGACGTGCGAAACACCGCGAAAATTCACGTAAAAACAGTACTACTGCAGTATAGTACGACACACGGATTTGAAAAAAAAAAAATATTTACGAAAACGATTAGCGGCGAATAGAAGACAATATATAGCAGCTTCGAGAGTGGAGCTGCTGCTGATATTTTAAATAATACGATCTTACAATATTTTATTTTCAACAATCACGTTACTTATTTTATTTTTACTAACCGTCTCTGTCGTACTTATAATTTCATTGTAATCATAGAAAAATATCAAAAGAGACCCCCCAAAAACAAAAATCCTCGCACTATACGCGCGGAACGACGAGGAAAAACCGCGTCAGAATCGGTCGGTATTTAACGGACAGAACGCGGCGTCGGCGAGAAGAAGAACCGTTCGAAGGGTGCGCGACGACAAGCTGCAATAGGAGAACTATTTTTAACATTTTTTTTTTACCTACACGAGGAGCTCGGCGAGTTCGGAAACGTTGTTGTAGTATAAGATACCCACACGTGTACAGAAAAACAAAAAAAATCATGAAATAAAGACCACACCAAGGGGTTGATATAGAGAACGGCCGAGGGGATGCCGCGCGACGACGAGAATTCGGTATCACATAATATCATACAAGAATATATCGTGCGCACGACGTGATACGCGCGCGTCGCACCAGTAACAATAACAATTATTATTATCATTATGGACATTTTCATCCCGACAACAATATTGCGATGTTGCCGGTTTTACGGTCCGCGGGAGACCGGGGGCCGCGGCGGCAGGAACACTATAATGTATATAAAATACAAAGGTGTTTTTCTTTCTTTCTCGTTTTACTTTTTATAAAATAACAACTCGCTGCGTGCGGACACATTCGTGTGTGTGTGTTTCTCCACACTCTCACTCCGTCCACCCAAAGCGTATAATAATTATGTATACGATCGGTTATTGAGTCGTGTACACGGAGAATAATAATACATAATAATAACGTTGTATACGAACGGCATTATATCCATTTAGAATTCACGAGGATCGCAACGGAAGAAGGAAGGGCGTGCGCAGTGTGTGTGTGTGTGTGAGAGAGAGAGAGAAATATTTTTATGTGCGTGCTGCGGCGGCGGAGGAGATGAGGGGAGGTCATCGGGCCGCGCGTTGCCAGATTGTGCAGTCCGTTTTGTACGCGCGCGGGTATCACATAATAGGTGTACACGGAAAAGGGCAGCTAGCTATACGCGCCTGGGAGATGGACTGATTCGTGACATGCGAGTGTGTGTGCAGTGTCGGGCGGGTGGATGCCACCACCACCACCACCGCCACCACCACCACCACCACCACCACGCGGAGCCAAGTGAGAAAACGATCGATTCTCTCTAGCAGCAATGTTCTAGCGAACGCTCCGTTTCAATGTACACATTATATTGAACAATACTGTTACGTATATATATTTTGTATATACGCAAGTGTGTGTGTGTGTTTCGTACGCGTAAAAGCCACTCTGTGTGTCGTGTGCATAAGTAACGACGACGACGACTACGGGGAGCAGCGATGCTGTGCACACTACTACGCAGACGTTTGAAAACTCCGCCACGATGTACATACAGACATACCGCGCAAACACCCTCCCTTATATAGCCAAACCGCCCTACCCTTCTTCTCATACCGTATACATCCAAACCACCCCTCCGTCTTCTCCTCGTCCCGTTGTCGTCGTATACAAGTTTACAGCTAGGTGGCACGGCCCATTTGCAGAGACGATTGCCGCGCGAAGAGAGACCCGCCGAATCAACCACCCACCACCCCCCGCCCGCGGTTAGAAAAACCGCACAACCCTCCCCTGTGCACCACACACCGTGGCCACGTCGTGGCTGCACCGCTTTCCGTTCACGATATTATTGTAAGCTACTATAATACACAATATGGCCAACGAATGGCGTATATATGCAACGTACAATACTACGTTTGCACAATTATTTTCAAACCGAAGCGTGTACACGTTCGCTACTCCGTCAAACTACCCCCCACGCGACCTAGAGCTTTTTTTTGTATTTTTGAAACCGATATAATATCCCCGAAAATCTATAAGCCCAGTGTACACTATTTTGATATCATCACATCGTGCGGTCTCTTAGTTTGAACCGTTGAATTCGTACATGGATTTTCAGAACTGCCTCACAGCCGATCAACTGTTTTAGATAACAGTTTGGGAAAATCGGAGGCGCGAATTCGTTCGATACAGAGCACGATGTGTTTATTTACTGCGAGCACGCGAACCACCCGCCCGCGCGGATCGCCGCGTCCACTCTGAACACGTCGTGCGCGATACGGGCGATAGCAAGCGTTCGAGCTGGCAGAAAGTGTAAGCGCCTTTTGGAATGAAACAAAAAAAAAATCGGAAATGAAACGTTGAATAAATGTGTGTTATTCAATGCGCTTGCAGGTGTATAATTTGTTCAAAAAAAAAAGTAGTACTTACGCTAAAACGACTCCACCAATTTCGAAAAAATTAGACGATACAAAACTTTACTGCAGATTTATTTATCAGAAAACAGAAATCGGTACGTCGAGTTTTTACTCTGCCGAATTATAATAAAATTATAATATACTCGCCACCGCACAATTGCAATCGGTGCAAACGACTTCAAACTTGATTTGCTCAAAAACTACTTGACCGATTTTAATTAAAAATTAATACGATGTATACAGTTTTATTTTGCCAAAAACAAAAATCAAATCGGTTCAACCGTTTTTCAGAAATCGTTGTCACAAAAAATGTCCAAAAAAATATCGATTAACGGTGTATACTATTTATTATACACTTATCAACGGGGGGTGGTGGTTTCGATGTTCGGGGATCGGCGAAAATACGAAAAATTGCCAAAAGTCCCGTCATGGAATCGAGTACAATATTAAAACACAATCGCCAGTAAACCGATTGGATCTTAGTAAAACCGAAATAATCGCAAACGGTGGCGTAAAAAACCCTCTGTGAATCCGTTGTCGATCGGCGGCGCACCGCATCGACATATTATTCAGGGCGTGTGTTTTTTATGTAAATAAAATACTGTATGAATGTCAAAAAACTGGGAATGACGCAAAAACGCAATACAAAATTCGGTTACCGTCGTATACAGCGGCGAACACGGTTCATATTTATATCACATTTCTCTGCAGCGGAGTCAACACAGCACCGCATCATCTTTGTCGACTAAAAAATGAGTATAATGTAATTACTACACCACCTTTTTTTTACTTGTATACTACACACGTATCGACAACGTGATAATAGCAATTGAATACATATTGATATTGTTATTACAATATTATATAAGACGTCCGATATACGGTGCGATATAGCGGTATGAAATTAATTTTTTACACACAAATCGCCAAAATAATCATAATTCTGTATCGATGAAAACGTGTGAAAACGCGATTGCGTAGACACTATATATAGTGCGTTACGTGAAACTAGAGCCTCGGCTACAGCGCGCCTGGTGGATAAATATCAGTAGGGCTTCCCAAAATGTTCGCTCGGGTGCGCATACATTGATAACAGCTGGGCTATATCGTGTTTCTCGAAATTAGACCTGTTACGCACTCTTATCAGTTGATACGTGTACGTGTGTTTTTTGATTTTACGAACCAATGGATTTTTCGAGAGAGAATTTTTTTTGGGAAGCCCTACTGATTTTTGTCCACCAGTCGCGCTGCAGTCGAGTGTATAATTTCATAAACTCTATGACAGAATATAAGAGTGAATAGACAAAGTCGCAAAAAGGCACAGCAAACTGGCCTCAACCCCAAACGGTTGGAATCGCAAAGCGTTTATACTTTTGCGACCTTATTGAAATCTCATACCAATTATGGGATTCAAAGCGTCGTTTTTCTTTCTCTGTTTACAACACGCGAACTGTACGGGGAATTTAGACGCTGTTTTTTTATTTCAACCGATAATCGATCTATACAGCTGTGATGCTGTGACACAAGGATATTTTGAAAACTCCGGATTCGTCACGACATCCACATACTTTTGGTCAAAACTTTTTCCAAAAATTTTAATTTTTTTTTTGTAAATATTACGTAGGGGATAAAATCCGAAAAACCATTGCACGCAGAGTTGTGTATATACATACGATTATTCCGATTTTGTTTTTACAACGATAAAATATGACGTATACGAACTATATATGCGGTCGGGTGCAAGATCAAAAAAATTTTATGTTTTCAGTTGTCTGGTATCGAAATATTACAATAAGTGCAGTGAATACGTTGCAAGTATGCTATTATATTATGTGTACTATACACCGAAACAGTATACACAAACACATCGCAAATTTCGAAACGCAAATCACTATTAAATAGCATACTCGACCAGCAAACAAATAATATTATTATATTTTTATACACATACATACGTACTCAATGACAAACAAGAAATTTGTATTGTCATACGTGGTATTTTTATTAATACGCACTCCTCCCACCGCGGTCGACATTATTCTGACAACGTTTTAGTATAATATGATTTTTACAGTGCGGCGTGCGTACATTATAAACATGTATAACACGGTTTGCGAAAATAATTTAGTTCCTACCTAAGTACAATATAATACATACGTCGTTTTATATATTTATATATATGTCAACGGGCAATATATATATATATGTTATCTGAGCAAAAAAAAAAAAAAATAATAATAACAATAACTGATAACAGAGTGTGACAGACAGTTTATAATAGTTTTTTCTTCTTTTTAAAACGAAAATTAACACCACATATTATACAAACTAATAAAACCACTGGGTGTTTAACGCGTTTATTTTTTTTTTTTTGAAAAATCTGTTTTGAATCGGTATATTATACATAAACTATAAATCTGGCTTTAGATATACCACCAATTAATTTTCTCTTCAGCCATAAATGTGTATAATTAATGTCGCGACACAAATGTTTTGCCATTCGAGTATTTTATGCAAAAGCTATACTATTATTGTTTAACAATATCGAGGTCATTTATCCGGGGGATGAACTGGATCTCCCCGCCGAAGTGCAGGTAATATGGTTTCAAAAATTTATAGAAATTGTAAATGCCTAATTATAACCGCGGAAAAAAACAAAACATCATTCTCGGCTATAAGTGGTAATTATTATAAATAATAAACAACATCTAATGTAATATAGTGCAAAACACGTCTAAATAATAAACGGGCGTGTCAGCAAGATAACGCAGGACATAATATTATATGTATTTGGAAAAAACAATATTTACCAATCATCATGTATTTGATTCCCTGAAATTTCAACTATTCTTCCATGTCTGAGGCACGCGCGCAAATCGGTCGCAAATTTGACTTTTTACGGACATGTCTGTTTATTTAGTCATGGTACAAAATATTTACTATTTAATGCGCCTATATAATGAAACCATAAGGTGAAAATTATTTTTTGTAAAAGAACAAGCAAACGATTATTTTTTATTTTAGATAAAAGTTGTATTAAATTTTTTTATTATTTCTAGAAGAATACACGTACGAATGGGCCACAGCGTCGGATTTAAACTTTCGAACGCCCGGGGCGAATCTTGTTTCGAGTAAAAATTAAAAAATACCCGATATCTAACCGAATACCGATATAGTAGGAGATTCAATTACATTTTTGAGGGGACCTACCTATAATTTCTCATAAAAGAGAGCTATTAATTTGAAAAGTAATCATATATTTGGGGGGCTTTTAATATATTATACGCCATCTAAGATTAATATAAAGAGTTTGCCGGAAAGTGAACTGCAGTTTTCATATAACAGTCCTATATTTTTAAACGCATGCAATATTGTAGGCGGAGAAAAACGTTAGTGGTTCAACTCGGTAGAACACTTTGGGGTCAACGAATCTCTCCAGTGAGAAATAGTCGGACGATCGAGTGGGTACCGTTTTCTTTCTTTTCGTCGTACGGTTAAGTAAATTCAATGAAGCTAGTAATAATCACGAGAAATATTTCCTGTGCACAGCGTACAGTTAAATAGTATATTGTACAGTACACCTATATTCACCGTCGCGAATAGGATTCGACTTCTTATAGCGGTCCGCCGTTATTAAAATTAATACTATTCATAAACAGGAATTTTTTTTTTTTTTTATTTCCAACAAATTGCGTTGAATCCACTCACTTTACACACAAAAATATGGTAGGTTATTTTATTTTGTATTTTTCATTTAGTTTAGTCTACTGTTTTATGCAGTTTAAAGAATTACGTTAGAAAAGGACCTATAAGTACATTCGAGAAAAAAATTTAGATTAAGACTCGTCGATAAGACAAACGATTGATAAATACGAAGAAAAAATTTGTGACTTTTTATAGTTGCTATTTTGATAAACAACATCTTTACAGTCTAAAACGCGTGTTTGCTCTACAGTTTATCAATAGGTAACTATTTTAAGTTATAACATCGCATTCAAAAAAAGAAAACTTAAAATTGCAAAGTGGAGTGCGAACTGTTTAGAATATATTATGCCCCCCCCCTACGGAACACCTGGCTATGCCACCGTTTTACACAGTGTACTGTGCGACACGGGAAAATTTAATAAATTAAAAAAAAAAAAAAAATTGTTTTTAATTAATATAACACGCGGCATCTATAATAGGTCACGTACATAAAATTAATCCCTTGCTTATACATCGGTGTCAATTTGATGAATTAAACATTTTACACAAATGTTTTCAAAATGCAAATGTGTAGTGTATTTTCTACAAAACTCGCTGCGAGACGTATGCAGGTCAGTTGTACTGTCGAATGTAGCAGCAGGTAAAGTAGACGAATAACGAGTATTTTTACATTGTGTCTGTTATAATTAATTTTTTCTCTCAAACGCGCATTTAAAAATAAAAATAACTGGCACACAAAAATTATGCGAACAACAAATTTGCCAATAAAATCTTCCGATATACAGGCCAAGTGGTTATGGGATTATGATTTTTTATGAGACGGAATATAGTTTTGTTGACTTAAAATTAGTCATGACTCGAACATTTTGAGTCGAATTTTCGACGTCATATATTTATTTATACTTACATTACTATACAGACAAATAATACTGCTGTTTTTCTTTTAGAACATCGTCGTTTCTAACCTGATACAACCACGAGGCGGCCAGATTAACAATTTAAAAACTATAGTTAATTTATACCACATCACGTTTACAAACGTATAGTAATAATACGTGAATTAATGCATATATATTGTATATGAAAAAATCAACAGGTTCCGATTTCTTTATAAATATATCTTAAACATATTTTACTGCGGTCCGGGCGCAAGTTCGATTAGTATTTAAATTACTATATTTTCTCAATCTACCGCTGATCGTTATCTAATTTTTTTTTTTTTTTCGATACCGCGTTATTGACACATACTCTACAGATATTAAAGAATACTGGTGGAGATATTTTTTTTAATCCGTTGGGTTTACATTGGGGTCGGAACCCCCCGAAACTGTAGCAACATTTTTAAATGTGTTTAAATATTAACGAATTTAGAAAGATTAGGTTGCGAAATCGACGGCGGTCACAATGTCACGTGGCTAGCCAAGGTTTTAGTGTGTACCAAGTAAATAAAGGGCGGGGGTACAATAATTGTAAGAAACCGTATTAACGAATAAAAAATAACGGACGTCATTATTTTTAAAAAAGACTCTTATTTAGGTATTTTTGATGTTTTTAATTTTTGTTTAGAAATAATTTAATAGTTTTTAAATATCCGTAGAAGGAGAGAGCTGATATCGTGACTTTCCCGTGCGTATATAATAAATAAGTCTCCTTTAATTCGTTTTAAACTTTCCTTCAATTCGTACTCTGTTCAAAATAATATAAGATAAAAAAGCGTCGACTTGTGCGCAGGGGCGTGGCTTCGTTTTGCGTTACCGGGCCTCGCGCGCGCCACTAGGGAGAAACGGTTGACGTCTTATCTGACCGTCCCCGACGAAAACCGCTGATCTCGTTTTGAACAGAGTGTTAATACCATCCAGAACAGTCGAGTTTTGAAAAAACAAATTCCATACAAATGAAAACACGATGTAATATTTATTAATAATACCAACGGAGTCGCATGCAACCAGAAATAGACCCACCCCTGTAGATAAGTGTAATAGTTATGTACATTTGAAATGGACAATGCAGAACCGAGAAGATTTCCAACGGTAAAAATAAACTGCACGTGTCAATCGTAAGAAAATTATACAAACAGCAGCCGATGACGACGATTACTCGAAACGTTTTGTATGGCGAGCGAAAGAAACAATAAATCGGTGAGCAATACGAAAATTCCTTTTTCAAAATTTCAAAAATCGCACTGTACCGCGGATATTATTTTCAAAATCGACGTTAAATCTCGAAACCGGCGTCTTTAATGCGAACTTTTCGCTCGGTCTCGATCGTCACACCACGGTGCGTGCAGTTAAAATATGTAAATATTATGTATTTCGCAAAATAGGCGGAGATTTTGTTTTTTTTTTTCACAAAAAAAAGTGCTATCGGTTCGGATTAATTTATTTGGGAGGCTTTCGATACACACGCGGTTATGTGAAAATAAAAAACGATCGCACACAAACTTTTGGCCGCGGTCATCAACAACTGCAGCGTTTCTTCGGACCGCCATTGTTCGCGCGTGACCACCGCCGCGCACACCACACACACGGGGCACACACTACTACTACTCTTAAAGATCGGATACTGCGGGTATACGATTAAACATTTCAACACGACTTGTTTTGTATATTGTACAGATTCCAGAGCACATCAGCTCTCTCTGTCAAACACCACCACAAAGTGCGCGCAGCACAAACCTGCGATTTTCTTTCGTTTTTTCTCTCGCACCGCTTCGCCGTATAAACATCGTATTACGATCGTATCGAACAATAATAATCGACCTTCCGCTACTACGTCAAAGCCCGTGCACCCCGTCGACTCTGTCACACATACATAGGCGTACTGCGGGCACAAAAAAAAAGACGAATAGTGTTCTGCAAATACACATTGTGTGTGCACGGCGCGAGAACTCGATGCCACGTATATACGCCGCCGCGGCAACAGAGACGGCGACGGCGACAACGACCTACGGAATCCGTCGCCGGAGGCAAGTATGAAGAAAAAATAGTCACACAGCGTTATGCGAACAGCAGAAAAAAAAACTGTATATCTTTCGATGTACACGCATTTTTTAACGATCCCCGATATCGCCATTTACGGATATCGCGTACATACTACTGCTGCTGCAGTTTGAATCGCCAACATGAACCACACATGACATAATATAACATACGCGCGCGTGTGTGTAATAATGTACGAAAAGTAACGACAGAGTCGAAAAAAAAAAAATAATTTTATAATAGAGCGCTCGAGTGTCGGTGACGGCGCGCTTACGGCGGCGGGCGGCCGAGCCGTTTCTCGTTTACATTTTATAAAATAAACCAAACGTACTTAGAAAAAAAGCAAAAAAAAAAAAAAAACTCGCCGAGGTCGAGGCGCGTTATCGATCCGGTGGTGGTCGTTTGAAAAATATAATACGTATATTGTTGTATACACGACACACGGCTGCACACACAAAGACACTCAACACTATATATGTACGCGCAACCCTCCTCCGATCCTCGTTGTCGCCGCCGTAACCCCCGTCCGCCACGCTCGAGAGGGTGGTGCGGTTCTCTCTCTTTGATAATACCCTCCCTTACACATCGGACGAAGTGTAAAACAACGTAATATTACGGACTTTCGCGATGTTACTACTACGATGTACACCACAACGACTTTGGATAAGTGTGTTTGACGAAGAAGAACCGCGGCGCAGACGGGGTGTAATTACAATTTTGCAGCAGCGAACATTTTCGGAAACGCGCATAATCGAGTGTTTTTTAAAAAGGTAACACACGACACAGTCGTCTAAAACAATCGCGTTGATTTTACATGTGTCGCGGACTAACCTTGGGAGCACATCATCGACGATAAACGCGTACCGGTCGCCGTTGCCGTTGCTGCCGCTGCTGCTGCCGCTGCTGCCGGTGGTGCTGACGGCGGCCGTACAAGGTAACACGACGACATACGCAACACTGACGACGACGAGATGAACTCTGCCCGGCCTCTTCCATGGGCCGGGGAAATAATAATATATTATTGTATTATTATCGTCGTCGTCGAGGAAAGCGTAAAAAACACCCCGCCGCTCACAGGTCGACGACGTCTTTACCGCTACTGGGTTATGTGTTCATCGAGTCAGTACGTACGGTTTTCCGTAGCGCGACGAGACCATATCGATTTTACAAACAAAATCCGCTCGCGACACACACGTCGCGCGTCGAACGCTCTGTAGACGGCGAGAAAAAAAAAGAAAAGTTTGAACGCCGATCCGAGGAGAGAAAAAAAACCCCGTGATTACCCCCGTCGTCGACGATTACACGTTTTTGCGCGGCGAAAACGTCTCGGGCGGACGGAAAACCGCGCGCGGGGCGATCGGAGGAGGTGCGCGCGCGGCTAAAACTCTACGCGACGACGACGACGGCCCGCACGACCCGATGACCGGACTCGGAATGGGAATAATGACTCGTATTATATTATATCCTCCTGACGATACACATAAAATAAAAAATAATAATATGACAGTGCGGCACACCGCGGGCAGCTGCTGCTGCTGCTGCTGCTGCTGCTCTGTGCCGCCGCCGCCGCCGGTTCTCTGCATACTTTTGTGTACAATATTTGTATAATAATAATAATGTGTTATGTTAGGTTACGCGGTACAACACGCGTCGTCGCCGTCGTCGGTTAACAACACTGCAGTAATAATAATATACAGAGAAATTACGGAAGAAAAAAAAAACTATTGCAACAACAAATCTTTTACTTTCCACTGCGCGGGGTCATTTCGAAATTTTTTTTTTCCGAAAACACCCCGATTCGTATGTAAACCGGACGGTTTTCAACAAATCCGGTGGAATTCAGCCGAAATAAAGGGGTTTTTTTTTTTCTTTTTGAACGCGTACTCCACACACACACAAATGACGTCAATGCCGATCCTTCAGAAAATTTTTTTACAACTTTCAAACGCGGTCCAAATCGGTGGAGGTCATCGTATTTTTTCCACAACGTGACAAAAACACACACACCGCGTTTCCGTCAAGTATTTTTCCCCGTACGAACTTGTGACAGAATTTAAAGCCGCAAATGGTTTACACTGCGTAGTATAGTAGATGTGCGATAACGCGCTCGAAAGAAAGTTTACACGAACGACCGCAGTTTTGGACGGATTCTGCCAAATTTGTACGTGTTCGTAGTACCGCTGTTGAAAAAAATCCGTACCGTCGACAAAAACGTACCGTGTGTGTACGTAGTGCGGCAAATCGATAAAAAGTATCTCGGATATACTACAATGGAATAAAAACGCGTATTTTTGTATTCGGAAACAAACAGTACCGTGACTCATAACATAGACCGTACAACAGTTATTATCATAAATATCGTAAACTTTCACAACAACACTGAAATTGGTACGTCCGAAAGGAACGGATAATGTTATATTATGGTGTACACACATTTTCGGTGCGCAATATGGCGGCGGACATCGTGCGTTACGATCGGACGTACACGATATTTTAGTAAACGAATCCGCCGAGGACAGATTATAAGACAGTGGATTTGGACGTTTCTTTGATTGATATTACTATCGCGATGAGGCCTACTATGCGTCCATTCGTTTTATTAATTGGCGAACGCATAAAAACCCTAACGGTACGCTAATAGATATCGGCAAAATGGAAATAAAATCGTATCTGCCATCGGAATTATAAACACCGATTTACACGGAATACAAAAAACAAAATTATACATCGTTCGTATAAACATACAGAATACATCAACACGGCGAATCACGAAACTATACACCTAACCGCGATATGATGATAACCTTCATAAGTTTCAGTCACAACTGCAGACCCGCTGCAAAACCGCTGAAAACGATAATGTGAAATTATGTGTTATTGTGTGTGTGTGTATTCAGACTTTGTTGTCTTCTAATCGAGTATATAAATAATAATGTTTTTAATTTACGCGATATTAAAAAAACAGAAAAAGCAGTCGTTGTTGAATTGTTGTCGTATTTCTACGCAACTATAATGTTTCCCCACCATCCGATTTTAACCGCGTTAAATTTCCGTACAACGTACTATATTACAGCGGGTGTCGACCTAGTAAGAACTTGAATCGTAATCATTTAACTAATAGTTTTGACTGATCAAAGTAAAGGCGGCTTAATCGAACGCATAACGTAACAATGTTGCTAATGGTTTCATGATTTTTCACGACGACACACGTTTCACGGTTTCATCTACCGGTCGGAGCGCGCACTGACAACAACCGAACGATTTTGAGTTCCCTGGCCGTATTATAAGTTTTTGGTACCACTGAGTATACTAATCAGCCGATCGAACAAACAGTATTATCACATACGTATTATACAGCCGATACAAAACGTAAATAAAACGGATAAAAAAAATGCGCTTAAAACACACACTCGACGGTAACTTGACGTGGTAAACGCGCAAAATTTGGACAAGATTGGTAGTCTGTTCAACACGAAAGCGTCGACTTTCTCATTACTCGGTTCATACCGCCACACACATATTTTCGACTCTATCGACCATATATTATTACTGTCGTGCGTATAATGGTAAAAAAAACACACACACACGAATTATAGTAAGTAATATCGCCAAAAGAGGTTAAGAAGCGATCGTCGACGTGCGGGGAAATGAAGAAAAAAAATCTAAAATAGCGCCACCCATCGGCGGTTTTTAGCGAAGTTACAATAATAAATAATTGAACGCCACCGCACGCGCGGCCGCCCGTTCGGTACGCGTGCGTGTGTGTGGATACAACACGGTTGTGATTTAATACAATGCACAACGGCCGCGTAAATAAAAATCCTCGTCTATAGACGACGAGATTCCAACATGGCGACTATTTTACACTTCTCCGCGACCGGCGCGATCGCGCGAACGTCGTTACAAAAGTTACCGGAAACAGAAAAAAAACACGTCTCTCTCTTTTAACGGGCCAAATATAATTCGTTTCGTTTTTTTAAACACGAATAAAATAGGTATCTCAGTCCACACGACAACGCGTCAAAACCGAATCGTGTATAGGTAAGGGGGTTTGTAATACAAACGGTAAGAACTGCGAGTTTTTTGCGCGATCGGAACGTCACCGCGGCCGAACCATCGGTTACGGGGTAATTTATTTTAAATTCCTTTCGCGCGAAACTTTGAAAACGAAAAATTCTATCATACTACAATCGTACCGGTTTATTATTGTGTTGTTACGATTATCTGAAACCGAAGGAAACGAGCGGCGCGTCGGAATCGAAACGCGGGCGACGCGCGGGGGGGAGCGCGAAGATCGGCACGGTTCGGCAACGTCGGATTCGCGTGACGTCACGACCGCCGCCGCAGCGGTAAGTTGCCACCGGTGGTGCACGGCTGAGTGGGCAGTCAGCTGACTGAGCGGGTTCGAGAACGGTAATGCTACGATTATTTTTATCGGCCGGGGCACTGCGGGGCAACGTCTGACGTCTGGCGCGCGTTTTCGGGTCGGCCTCGGCCGGGCGCCGTACGCGCGTTCCCTACACGTGCTTCGACGCGCGCACCGTGATCGCTCGCTCTATAGTTCGTTCACGCCGCGACCCTTCGAAACGCGGAAGTCGATGAGAGTAAAAAAAAAATCCAAAAATAAACTGTCACTGCGTGATAGGCAGACCCGTCGAGAGGACGGTGTGAACCAAAAAAACATAAAAAAAAAATGATTTTATAAAATTTTGCCTCCGTGGGTATCTCTTTGAAATCTCCTAGTGCAGAATAAATTGGATTTTTGAAAAAAAAAAGTCAATTTTCTTACATCACGTACATTGTTGTAAACGTTCGATTAATATACAATATTATTTAGTACGTTGTATATTTATTATAATACGTGTTTGCTCTCCACGGCCCTGAGCATAAGTTTGGATGCGAAAGATATGTATTAGATACAAATCAGGCTCTAGACGCGGTCGGGGAAGGATTGAACTCGGCATTTCACGTCAAAAACTTCGAGCAAAAATATTGGTTGTGTTAAAAAATTCTAACAACAAGATGCAAATTTTTTAATCTACAACACATAGATACTGCAGTAATGTCGGTATACGTTTTGATTTTAAGCGGTGAAAAAATGGGGAAAAAACGAATTGGTTTTGGTGTAACCATACTGTTATGTATAAACAGTATATAGGCACGAATAGATTTGTAATGAACTAAAAATCTGATGACTATAAAAATTAAAATTGAGCGCCTGTATACAACGATATTATAAAATTTATTTAGACTTAAGATATTGAACAATAAATTAGCTGATTTTATGTGCTGAAATCGTGTTTATCGACGTGAAATCGAATACACTTAATTTGATAATGGATAGTAACGATTATAATACATATATATTATAGTACATATTATTGTAATGTAGTACTATATGGAATATTTTGTACTTATTAATAATTATCAAATTATTATCATTTAGTTTATAAACTAATTGAAAAACAACTATGTTTTTGTACACCTATACATTATAGAACAATCTAGGTGAACGAGTGACAGGCCCCTTTTATGTTATAAAAGTATTCTAAATATATAAAATAAATAAAATCATATAAAAATCGATAACGAGACTTCGGCAGAAAAAAAAATCCTCCTTGAGTAAACAGGCACCGTGTTGTGTAAGATGTTACTTGCAGTTCAACACAATATGGATAAATACGAAGGTAAACGTGATGATGATATAACGCGCGTTTTATAACAAATTCGCTAAATATTTTTGTGTTTACTTTATAGTCGATCTCGACAATGAGTAAAGGAAATTGCGGTACAATATTATAATGTATAGACAACGACAATATTGGTTACTGCATAAGTTTAGGTGACTTGAGCGAGCCAATAATTACAAATTTACAAGAGCACTCAAGTACGTTTGTATGTTTTAACTTGAAGTACAAATGACATCATAATAATATAACTAACGAATGGCGACTTCGATAACATATTTTCATCAGTTCGGCCACGGCCAGAGTAGAATAACAAATTTTATAGAATATTATCAGACTCTCAAAGTGGTATCTCTGCAAACATATTGAGAATACCACAGTTGTTTATGACACTATATAGGTACCTAACTCATTATAAAAAAATTGAAGTGGTTACGACAATTGTCAATATATTATAAAGTTAAAACTATAGCGCTTTCCGGTAAAATACATATTATACTTGTGCTGAAAAAAATTATCTGTACTTTAAGATCAGTTTGAAAATCACTACTATTCCGAGAACGGATTTCTCGGTATAAAACCAGTTGTTGTCGCATTAAAGACCGAAATAAAAAAAAAAATTAATCGAAATAATAATTTTTCAACAAACAAGCGATATAAAAACCTAACGGCGTGTTGGCACTATTGAAAGTATCGAAACGAACCGGAGTCCAGTAAGGAGGTTATACTCAATAATATTCCTATTATCAATAGTAGTTATCTCAATAAATTCATTAGATAACTAAAATTGAAATAGAACATTTTGTTTAAACGAACCATTATTCAACTGATTCAACTTATTGATTAAATAAAAAACGATAAATAAATGAAACAATTAACAATTTAGTTAAAAAAAAAAAAAATGACAAAAACTTCAAAAACCACTTTCGCTAGTTTTTAGCTCATCACACATACACTCATTCTGTTAGTGAATTAAACTTTTTTAATCATTCGAATAAAATGGGGTTTGTTATTGGGTCAGGCTCGCTCGTTTTTTATGTCTGTTTTTATTTCTGTACCCCTTCTGCGACGATAAAAACGCTTGCTCCTTTAAAGCTAGCTGCAGCTTATCTAGTTAAAATTTGGTTTTACGTTTCTCCTCGCCACATTCCCTGAAAACGGAAATTATCCCTCCGTATCACACCACCACGTCACTGGCGTCCGCTGACACCACCGTACGGCGGAATATTTTACGACGGTACACGAGCAACGTTGACGTGGTGTTGACGTCGTAACCGCAACACAATATATAATACACAATGTAACGCGTATTATAATACTTATATATTTTTATCGGACGACGTCAGAAATTGTGTCACGAGCGATTAAGTCACGGGCGGTAGGAAACGTATCTGCGCTCACGGGGCCCACAGAAGAAACCACCTACACCGCCGCATAATATCGCTATTACTCCGATCCGGATGACTCGTACGCACGGCGGCGGCGCGCGCACGCCGACGACGACCACGCGGTGTATAAAAATGAGCGAGCGCGTGCGATTGAATGTCGCGTTTATTCCCCCCCCCCTTTGTGTCCTTTAGCCCGCGAGGGGGGGTAATTGGCGAGTCGGGGCATTGAATGATCGTTAAAAAGTTAATTTTAATTAAGTCGATTAACTTAACACGAGTTGATTTTTTTTTTAGTTTAACATATTAATCCGACGTAATAATTAAACGATTCTTTTGAAACAAAACTATCAGAAGACGATTTCAAAAGAACGTGCGAAAAAAATAGTCTAGCCAAGGTAGAAGACCACACGTGAATTAAAAATATGAGCTACGTTGTCTTTATTTTAAGTCGGGTAAAATTTTTTTCGACAAAAACACGACCCGTGAAAAGGACGCCGCGACACAGCGTTGGATCGAGTGAAATGTGACTTAAAAAAAATTAAGAAACGGAACGAATACAGAAGGTTGGAGAACTCTGGTAGAAGCTGCAAAGCGCTTGGATGGCGCGTTTAACGTTTATCAAACACACAATCTGTAATTATTATTTTACAACAAGCGCATATGATGGAGGAGGTAACGTAGCTTGAGTGACAGGAGATAACGAGCCACCCGATGGAGGCACTTGAGAGTAGGAGTTCGTTTTTAGAGCGTGAGTAAGGGCGAATGAGATTGAACGTAGAGGAGAGGGAATCGTTTTAACCTAGTAGTAAGTCGCGACACCAGGTATGTCGTCTTCCGGGGTCATCAGGAATAGTGGATAGTTCGGAGATCAAGGGGCGATGGTTATGAAAATTAGAGCGTAAGCGAAGGTTTTTCGCAACGTTTTGGACTGTAAAGATGGCTTTATGTAGAGTATCGTCAGATACTTTGGTGATTTGGCGGGGACATTCTGGTTGGAACATTTCGTTTGGACGGTTTATCTGCACCCCGGAGTTGAATACCATACGATCGGTTTTACACAAGAGAAGTTTGTTTTTCGCGTTGATGTGAGTAGATAACGTGGTTGGCGAGAGCAGTTGTTTAAGGCGATACGGGTATGCCCCCAAGTGAACCGGCGGTCTAGATATAATATGCCTAGATGGCAAAGAAAATAAATAAACAACAATAAAGTGTCCACTATCAACTAAGCTCTAAGGTGATTTAGTTCCGAACGGACTGTTGAAACACAAATCTACCCCCTTATTTACCGCCGCTGCCATGACCTGAACGTCGTGTCCGGCTGATATAGCGGTCGATCGAAGTGGTGGAATGGTTAGCGGGGACCGATACGTGCATACGTGAATTACTACTGCGTGAACGCCGCCTCGGTTCGTCGACGTCGTAATTAGCGGATTCGATTCACTCAGACTCGGCGTTGCCAGACTTACACATAGTGCACGGCAGATTTCACAATCGGAATAGGGGAAAAAAAAAACATCATAACGGACAAAACTGGTTGGCTCGTCGTTTTGCTATGTTTGCATAGAACCGCAGCGATTGCATCGAGTTATATTATATTATATTATTATGTTGTTTAAAAAACATCAGTGATGGCCAAACCGTGTACACACACACACAATCGAATAGAATTTCCCACTTGAACAGTGATATAAAACACGGATTCTTTGCCACGGTACACGTGACAATACGAAATATGGACGCACTGTCTCGATTGTAATAGTTTACGCGGCGCACACGTAACGCCAAGTCGAAATTGGAATATTTCTTCGATTGGAATAATATCAACATTGTGATGTTGTCATTGTTTCTGTTTTTTTTTTTTTTAACAAAATGCAGACGCTCTAAAAGACGCTCGACTTGGGTGGCGGGGTAGGGGAAGGCGGCTGAATAAAAATTCGATTTTTTATTGATGCAGTGCGCAAGAAGGGGTAAGAAGCTAAGATATGTTTATGCTCTTGAATGATTAATTTTCAATCTCTTCGTTTCGAAGCAAATAATTCGCGAACGATATCGTTAATACTGTTTGTAAGATGCAGCGGTGAAAATTTAACGTTTTAAAATTAATGATAAAATCGACGGCGTACCTTCTAGCTTCTTCGGCGCGCTGTGCCGGCCCGAAGTCAGTGTGAGGTCAACAAACGAAAATACGGCGCAGTGAGGGGTTAACAGAATTTCGAAAGAGAAATTATTGCTATTTTTTCTTGCATCCAGAGACTTGGCCAGAGAATTTTTTTTTTTTTTTCTGGTAATAGGTACACTTCGGGTTCACTTCGGAGCGCCGTCTAATCGCACAGTCTGTACACACGTCTTGTGCACCACAAGTCGTATCCTCCTAATTTTAGATTGACGACGAGACGGCGCGCGTTTAACGATTTCCACGAAACCGCACGAAAACGATTAGTGACAAAAGTATATCAGCTGTATATAAGACCGGATAGAGAACACGAATATATTTTTAGCTAACATTTCGTCTAAAAATTATAAAAGTCCGTGGATAACATAATATTATTATTATAAGAGACTTTATAGACGATAAAATAATATTACACAGGGGAATATCATTACGAAGGTCGCACGTTTTTCACGCAAAGAAAATGTCGGTTTTGCTGTTTTTCGACAGTCGATCAGCGTATAAATAATATAATAACCCGGTCGCAATGGTGGCCGTCATATACTCGTATTTACTGTTTAGCACATTTTTTTCTAAGGGGCGGATGACGAGGTTTTCAGTTTACCGACACCGGGGAGGGGGGTGGAGAGCTAAGCCCCTGCACTCGCCCCACACAAAAAGCGACACACACATGCGGATCCAACCGCCCCTGATGGCCGTAGAACGAGGGGGTTGAGGGCGCTAAATCTCCCCCAAAAATGTTCTGTCCTCCCCTGAAAATCGTACCAAATACAATACAATAATTAGGATATGATATTCACGTGCACGCGCGTTGACGATAATAAGCAAAACGAAAATTTTGGTAGGGGTCGGGGGCGAGCGACCCGGGTCCAGACCACATTGTTAGGGAGGGGGGGCAATCCAACGTTTAGAAGGGGCGCTCACTAATGACGTTTTTTCGACCACTGTTCTAGAATCTTTTCAAAATATTATATGGCTCAAAGTGTCCCCAATGAATAAAAAAGTAGAAACACTTGCTTTAAAGACTGGTACATTTAATAAAATATTTTGAAGATTTTTTTGATTTTTTACATATGTACAACATAGTACATTGTCGAAAAAAAAACCAATCGATTAAATAAAATAGCATTAGAGCGTGTTACAAAATTAGTACAAATTAATTAATTGAAACCAAATGTTGAATGTAGGTATACTTAATATTCCAAAATAAATTAATCAAAGCCCTTAAGGGGAGGGGGGGGCAAAAAAATGGTCTAGAGGAGGGGGGCAACGCCCCATTTGCCTTCTCCTCTGTGTTTGGATTTTAAAATATTTAATTAGGGCAATAATCCCCCGGGAAAACACAGCACTTTGCCTGTATTATATACTTGTACGCTTTTTAGCAGTATACTACATTGTTGCGCGGTTATACATAACAAATATATTGTAACAAAATTCGACGTGCCCCGTACACTTGGATATTTTTGTAAACATTCATTACGAACGTTGTATAATAGATTTATATAGATAATAATAATAATTATTATCGAAACTATATTACAGGCAGTACGGCATAATGCGTTGACCTAAAAAATACTACAGTTGGTGTCGGCCGGCGCGGTAAGGGAACGTGTGATTTTGTACATTATTTCACAAGTATACAGTTATTATTGTCAATGTACAAGAATTGCTATTACAACACACGGCGATAGGAGGAGGCGTCGATGGGTAAATTCGTGTGTAAATTAATGTCATAGCAGTTTTTAAGTAGGTATCTCAAAAAAAAAAAAAAAACTAAAAGATAGATAATAAAGCTTTGAATTTCGTACACTTGTTGCCGCTAGTGCAAATAAAACGTGAAAATGGGTCGTATTATACGAACGAATAATAATATATTGTTCATTATAATAATATTATACTCGTATTTTCGCGCATCTATTTGTGGGACGCGGTGTTGATGAGAAATAAACTGTGAAAATTAAAAGAACATAAGTGTCCTATAGGAGACAAACAGCGCACTTATTATTAACATTGTACGTTTTATTCCCCTGCGAATATTGTGTTATTTATTTTCGGGAGAATTTTCACCGACAAAAAAACCGGGCCAGTTTAAAAAACTATCGTCTTCCAGTTCGTGTATAAGAGTTTTGCTCCTATATTTAAATACTCGTAATTTTTCGTTAACGTATTTGAATGTTATCAACAAGTCGTAACGGTTTTTCGCCTGTAATCGACTACTTCGCTGGCTATTTATTTGTAAAAAAACACTACGACGGAATAGCATTAACCGTTCTCCGTCCGCGTAACGCTCGAAATCGTAACACAGTATCGTTCCGTTCATTCGACGGCAATAGTCGTCGAGAAATCAGGATCGTGATGTTGATAATATTCCCAAAAAACGCGTGCTTCGGCACAATAGTAATTATGACAATAGTACTGGTGTGATAATTGTATTTCAGTCCGCTTCGGGAAAAGAATTTTTCAATTTCTCCACCGACTTCCTCTCCGTGTTTTAACGGGCGCGACGCTTCGGCGAAGACGAGGCGCGAACGAGTTTACCGTCCGGTCACGCCGGCGTGACAATGATCCACGGCCATTCCACGACCTTCCGAAACAGCGTATTATTATTATTGGCACGGGGCCGCCAGTGTTGCCATACGGCGTGCCGGAGATTATTTTTAAACACGATAATAACACAGGTCGCTCGTCTGCGCCGCCGAGTTCCCCCGTGGCGCTCGCGCCGGCAGAGGCTATTTAACTGCTCGTATCATAACAAACAACACGGGCGCGCAATAATATTCCACTTGATTTCCCGTGTACCACACGGTTATATTATCGCGCGTAACACGGCGCCGCCGCTTTGTACGCTCTGCGACCGCCGATTTCTCGATCGCGCGACACACACGGTTGAGAACGAGATTTTTTTTTTTTTTTTTAGATTCGGCGGCGAATTTTTTCTTTTCTTTTTGTTTCGCTGTGAAGGGTCTATAGTAGTTAAAATGGTATTAGGAACGCTCCGGTCCAACACCGCTAACGAAAGGACGATAATATCGTACTCCGAGGAGGGGTCTCGTGATTTTTGAAATGAAACTGATAAAGTCACAATCAAAAAAAAAAACTAGACTGGATCGAATTACGGCGTTTTTTGGCCATAATTTCGAAAATAGTAGACACGGATAGATAAAATACCGGTTTGGTGTAAGTTTCAAGTGAATTCGAAAAATTTTGAGCAAGAACTTTAAAATTTTCGAAATTTTCTTTGTGGTTTTTGTTCGACAAAAATTTTAATCTTCGACAAAAAGTTTTGAAACTTTAACACAAGGTTAACAACGAGTATATACACAATATGCAGTTTCAAATATCTATAGCGACGATTTTTTTTTTTTTTAGTCGTTTTAAGTTGGAAAATTGGTCATTGACCTTTGACTTATTTTCGGGAAAAAATTGAAATTAAACTGTGTTATGCAAAACAAAATTTGCTATCTGATAAAAAAATTTCGAAAAAAATCCGTCCAATAGATTCCGAACGCGTGCAAAAAATTTATTTGAAAACGATCACAACAATGAAATGAATTACGCGCACTGTCGTACGATTGATAATAAAATCGTATTCTAACTCCTCAAATATCGGTCCAAACGGTTTTCACGCGTTATTCAAATTAATATTTTTTATACGCGGAATTTTTAGACCATATTTACATAGTTAAATTTGGTTTTTACCAGGACGGATACTATAGGTACAACTGAGCTCGTTCAGAATCGTACTACCGAAGGCTACGATTTAATGCGTCTGAACCACAAATTCTAAACTGGAGTGACCCACCCAAAGCGTAGTCGCTACCCCGTCAAATAGTCAAATCCCACGCGACCTCGAGTGAAGGCGGTTTTTTTTTTTCATTATTTTTGTCGCGAAACAAGTGAATAATATTTTTATTACGACGACGGCACCGAGTAGAACGCTCTGCAAGAAAATCGGTGTCCGATTCGCTATGACCTACATTACTATTTGCAGATCGGTATTATTGATCGATCTCTTTCGTTTTCTCGTTAGGTATAACAACGTTAAATTCTATAACGAACGCGTTTTAATTCCGCGCCCTTTCTAAAATCGATTATAACTTTACGCGCGGTCTTTTATTTAATATTATACTTAATAATACGGTCTCTCCCTATCCGAATTTTTCCCGAATCGCCGGTAAAACAATTCGGGCTGCAGGCTCGATCAGTGCTCGAGGGCCACTTCATTTTTACAAAAAAAATTTTTTTAAACGTACAAGTTTACATCCCTTTGTCGTCTGCGAATCGAAGCGATAGACCCTTCGATTAGTTTTGCGAGCACTACGAATATAAATTCAGTGGCGAACTATATTATACTTCTCAGATATTGCCTCCGCCGAGTAATTTCGATTCTCACTATATAGAAAAAAAAAAGATAAAAAGAGGATAGTAATATTAGGGGTTAAATTTTCCTCCAAAGTATATACTATTACGTCGGTTGATATAGAATGTGTTTAAAAACGTATCGAAAGATAAGAATAATGGACGTGCCACCGGTGATTGCCACTGCGTTTTTGAGCATTTGCCACGCCACTGAACTATAATAATGTATATGTATGGACTGATGAACGGCTGAAAACCCCTAAACGGTGTTCAAACGGCGCAAAGTTCTAACAATAATATAACAGTAGTAGGTGTGCGTGCAAGAGAAGGACGCGGCGGGACAGACGGAATCGGAGTTTAATGCGCAAGTAGGGAAAACGAAAAAACAAGGCTCGATGTAGTACATTTCGAAAGCTTATTGATCGCATTTCAACATGATATATATATATACATGTATATAAAACGCCATGCTCTCGCATACAGAAAACAGTCAGCCTGTCGGTGGTGAGTATGGAAAAGGGGTGGTGCAGGCGGCCCCCCGTGGGCGGAGGGGCGGGCGAGGTGGTGGTGGACGACGACGACGGCGGCGGCGGCGGCGGCGATGACGACGAAGGTGTAACGCGCGCGCGGGGTGGCGTTTTACATTATCACCGCGAGCGCGACGAAATTCCCGGCGACGTGCGCGGGCCGGAGGATTTTTGCAGGCCCGTTCGACTTTGATTCCGTGCGAGACGGGCGCGGCGCCGCAAAATGGCGGCGGCGGCGGACACCCCGGGACCGTTTTCGGCCCGCTGGACGTAAGACCACCCGATTTTGTCCGCACGATATTCGTGTGCAGTACGCGCGGGGCGATCTGGTCCGCACGCCGCGGGCACACTGCGCGTTCTGATCTCTGCGAATTCACGACGTTTCGACGTCAACCCGATTTCGTGTACACCTTTTAAAGCGTGCGAATCGGAGACGACGACGACGACGTATAACGCGACGAGACGTTATAACAATAATATGCTGTGTTCTTGCGAATCGAAACAAGACACGTCGGTGTGTGTGTCTGCAGTTCGTTCGGGCCACATAGGACTCGCGTTGTACGCCTACGTATATATCGGCGAACAGGAAGCGGACGGCCGCGGTTAGGGGCCGGAAAAGGACCCCTAGCTCGATCGATGCGTGGCGGGATGATCGTTCACCGCGGAGAAACGGTCCACACGAGGTGCAGGCGGGCTGCTGCTGCTGCAGTGTATACACGTATATACGAATTTTACACGACATATTCGGTGCAGGTTTATATGTACGTGTGTGTGTGTGTGCAGTACAGTAATAACACGCGTGTGTTTATGGCGAAACGACCGAAGCAGCAATGCGTGTGTGTGCCCCCTCACATAATAAATACACACGTCTCTCTGTCTCTCTGCACCCTTCGACCCGCCCCGCTTTCTCGCTCCCGTTCACCCCGTTCGCTTCCCGTGTATAAATACGCCGGCCCTGCCGCAGCAGCAGCAGCACCGAGGCCGCCGCCGCGGCTCTCTGTGTACGGCCGCAAGCCCGTCCTTCCGCGGAGCTCTCTATCCGCCGCGTGTTCAATAGAAAACGCCATTTTATTATTGTATTGTACACTCTGGCGGCGGTTCAACCGAGAAACGACGACAACGACGACGACGTTTTGGTATCCCTGTTGAATACGCCGCCGCCGTTTTTACACCCCGGCCCCGTCACGTCATCATCGTTCTTCAGCTCTCCTCCCCGGTATAATTCTCTCGACTACCGTACACACTGCGGAGACCCTTCGCGTGTATGTATATACCTGGTGACGCAGGTCACCGGCGGTCGATAAATGTTAAATTCGCCCAAAGGCCGCGTTGTTGTTGCAGTCGAAAAGATTATCCTACGAGCTTCTTTTTGTCATACGGCCGTGTTAAAAAAAACTGTTCACACCACCAGGGGATAAACGCGATCGATAGTGGGTCTCGTATATTTCTCGTTACCTCGCGGGATTTTCTAAATTTCGTATGTGACCCCCCGGGGATCGAGTTAAATCGAGCGATTCGTTCTCGGCGAAACGCCGTAAAAGGGATGTCGCACACGCGACGACGGCGGTTAATTTTTTAGTACGCGCTATATTATTTTTAAGATGATTTTGTAGCAGTTTGAGTAGCGCGCAGACAATTTAAACGTATGTTCAAACGTCTGTTATAAACGTCTACATTTTATCGTCCGACGGCGGTTCTGGACTGCACTCGGTTACACCAAAACGCGACGAATTCGTTCGGCACCGCTGCACACCACGATCGAAAGTCGCGAATACGAGGAATAAAAACGCGTAGGATGTTTTGTGTAGTACCGTCGAACGAAAACAATGTCGTAACAATATTGACTGCGTGCTGCTGCTGCACAGAGCACTTTTGAAAACGACCCGTGTACGAGTATATAGTAGTGTATACGTATATAACACAGCGGTCGGACGCGCGGAAAAGCGCGATGATCGAAAGAGGGTGGCGGCGGTGGTGGCGATTCTGGAATGCCGTTCCTACGCAACGGAATACCAATAGCCTTCCGACCGACCGAGAGCGGTTTTGAGTTTAAACACACAATGTTATGTACCTTTATGACACAATATATTATTATACCACGAAACACGGCGACGCTGTGTGTAAGGAATATGCGTTTTTCAAAAACAGAGCGGTGTTACATTCGCATCATACGTTACAGACGGCGCCGGATTTTTTTGCGATAGTAACGCGAGGAGGAAGATCTACCACCGATCTCTACGATAACATTGTAGCGTGGTGGTAAAAACAAAAAAAAAAAAAAAGTCTTAACACGCCCGATTTTCGTTTTGATGATTTTTTAAGCCCACACGAACAAAATGGCGAAACGTCGCTTCCGAGTGCCGGATCGCACGGATCGACCGCCGGTGTACATAATAATAATAATACACTTAACGCTAGTGGGCAGGGGGCGAGGGGAGCGCACCTATTATAATAATAATACAAACACCGCGCGACGAGAACCGCTGACGAGAAGGACCACTGTCGTTTTTTTTTTTTTTTTTTTTTTCCACGTTGGCCTCACTGATTATTAATAGCCGAGTTATTCGTCGCGAGTACGCTGCTTTTTTTTATTCATTATTTTTTTTTTTGTTCCTATGTAGCAGATTCCTTTGGCGTGCGAGCGGTTTTTTTTTTTTAACAAACTCGCGACGATCCCGTCGCAACATCATAGTGCAGGGTACACGACAAACGTACAAACGGCATTTTTTTAAAAGTCGAAACGGATGAAAATGATAACAACAATATTATATTACTCACCACCTCCTGATAGCCAACGGACGTCCGTCATCCCGTCAGTTCATTATAACGCCAATGTTTCATTTGCAATCTGGAACGAAAAAAAAAACCGGGACTGAATAGAAAAAAAATGCGAGACGAAATAAACGAGATTATCATAAAAATGAGCGACGACATCGTGTTATCATAATCGTTATTATCGCGATCGTTGAAAATATATAATAGGTAAGTACGATCGATTCGACTGCCCCGCGGTCGAGTGATTTTTCTCGTTATCAGCGTTCGTGATAACGGACGGGCTGATAGTGAGGAGCACAAAAAAAAAAAACGACAAAAAGTGTGCGAAAAATCGCTAAAAACGGTAGTGTGTATAAGATAAAATATCGCTGTTGTACCGTTGTCCGAGGTGGCCGCGCCGTGGTGGTGATCCGATCGACGGCGGCGAGATAGAGAGATACGAGTGAGGCGGCGGCGGCGGAGCGCGCGCACTCGCCGGACGCGCCGTGTTCGGAGACGATTGTCCGTTTTGCACACACACACACGAACGGCCCGAGAAATCAACGTCGTCCGTCCGCGACGAACAACGACATCGTCTCGTGCGAGGCGAACCAGGAAAAAAACCCCGTCGAAAACAAACGAATATCGTTGCACACGTGCGGACGGGGTGACGGGGGAAAAAAAAAAGTAAACACTCGACGTTTCGAGCACGGCGATTATTATTTTCGAGCAACGATTTTCTGTGACCGGGGGACGCCGCGACGACGATCGTACACTACGGCGAGACGACAAAACGTGGACGACGACGATTGATAATAACTAACGAAAAGTTTTTTAACGATAAAACGCGCGACGACGAGGCGGTGGCGGTGTCGCTGCGACTACTCCACAGTTACTTACTTACCGCGGCGACGGGTAAGTAGTGCGTGCGTGCGTGCGTGCGTTGCCCGATACACACGGACGCGACGACGACTACGGCGGCGGCGGCGGCGGTAGTGTACACATGCGTTTGCGGCTAAACCCGCCGAATTAATAAACGGCGGCGCGAGTCCGACACCGAGTTCAACCGATCGGCTGCTGCCCCCCGACCCCTCGATCACCACCCACCCACCCCGCATGTCGTATCGGTGGTACACACGTTTTATTATTATATTCCCGTGTCGGTGTCGGTGTCGGTAGGTATTATTGAAAATGCGAATGTGATAGAGGCAGCACCGTATAGCGTGTGCGAACGGCGGGACGACAACAACAATGTGTTACGTCGTGAAAATCGCCGATCCAGTTTTTGGGCGATACTACTATACTACTAATAGTTCGGAAAAAAAAAAAAACGTTTTCGCGGCGGCGCGTACCGGCGGTCGAACGATCGTCACGGCGGTGCCCCCCATCACCGGGGGGGGATGATTATTTTTTTTTTTTAGTACGCGCGATTTCATCATCGTTTTTCTCTGGCTACAAAAACGTAGGTTCGGGAGAAAAACGATTTTAACGGGGCCGGGATCTAACCCCCTAGTTCATCCCCCCTCCATTCGCGGATTGGTCCGCCGGAGAGTCTCGTGACACAATTGAAAATTTCCATTTTTCCGAGGGTTTCGTACGACGAAAAGTCGAATCTTTGACAGTTTTAACACGTTGGTGACGACGTTTGATACATTTTAGCGCGTGACCGAAACATTTTTTAAACTTCGAACACACTATTCTTTTTCAACCGTTCGTACATTGATTCGTATAACTTTTAAAGTTTAGAATTAGTAGTGTTTTTATAATAAAATCCAAACGAAAAAAATACCGCAGCATTTTCGGAGACCCCGCCGTTTCGCTCCATTTATACGACTTTCGGTCTACACGTAGATTCCGACCGCGGTGAACCGAACGAAATCCCTTTTTTTTATTCTCTTTTACGACTTTTAGCTAGAAAACGTGACGACGTTTGAAAAAATATACCTAGTCAAACGAGATACACAGAGAGAGCTGGAGAACTTCCCGCACTTGTTTTTCGCAGCGAACCATGTAATTTCATACGACATTCACAGCAATGTGGAGGAGGAACGTCACCGAAACTTTTCACGGGATCTTCGTCGCTTGCGTACGAGTTCCACAGCGTCAAAACCGAATCGGACTGTATTCCGAATGTTAGTGGTGACCCTCCCAAAACGGCGATCCACCCTGCTGAGCTGCAGCGCAGAGACTTTTACTGTACTCGAAACGAAGTCGCTATCCGCGAATGGCGGCGCGACCAGGACCTTTCCCGGGGATTGTAATAACTTACCCTCCCGAAACGCGGAAACGTATTATAATGTTTGCCCGACCCTTCAGCCCTCACGCGGACTTCTTTACTTCTTTGTAAATCAGCTGGTTGCGCCTATACACTCTGGTCTACAACGAACTTTTCTATAGACATGCTAAATGTAATTTTATAACGTTCAAAATTTGCAAAAACGACGCGGAAATCGATGTGATCCCGCGGGTCGTGTATGGCCCGAATACGGGAATCGCAGAGTCTCAGAACACTGAGACTGCGGTGGTATAAACTACGTCTTTCAAACTATAATGACCGCACTACAAAACAGTGACCCACCCAAAGCTGCGGTGTACTCCGAACGAAGTAGCAGTACTTTTTTTTTTTTACGACTTCTAGCGGTCATTCCGGAAAACGTCATTATGAAATTTTAACAATACTTACTTTATAAAAAACAAATATACACCATGTTGGATATGGGTACTTACCTACATGTTTAACGTTTTTTAACGTGGTGGAAATCTAAACATTAAAGACTTTAATTCTACATACCTAATATTGCTACCGGCCAAAAATGTTCGATGTTTGCCTCTTGGTATACATACATACAGGTGTTGGTCGGTCGATTTAATGTGAAAATAACATTAACATCAGACTGTTCGTATATTAGTAGGCGCTTGTTTACTTATAACTCTGCTAGGTACCTAGGTAGTATTGAATTGTTTTGATATATTTTTAAAACTAACACGGTCAGTGTTTAGAAACAGTGCCGGTTTTTCAGGAGTCTCCCTCTCTACAGGAAGTTACCGAGTCTAGTAAGAACCATTCTTGTTCGGTGGTAGGCATAACAGATTAACTTCTTTATTCTTTCTGCCTAACTAGTGAATTGATCATGGGCTAATTTTCTTTTACGTTAAATATTATGTTTATTATTTTAGGGTCTGTTGAAGAATCGAGAATACAGACGCCCCTCAAAGTTTGAGCCCAGGGCAACTGCCTAATATAGTTTGCCTGGACACAAATGTGGCTGTAGACAACACAGTTAAATAAAAAAAAAATATATATATATCTTGTTTATCCTAACAAATCTAACAGTATTATTTATATTATTGTATTATTTTCACAGAATAATCATTCGTATAAGGAGTTTTGTATAGGCAACATTAACGACATATCTTTCAACGATCGGGCTTCAAAAATTATGCAACGGTCAATGATACATTAAAATTAATTGACTCCATATTAGGACTTTGTGTCCTTATTGTTGTACAGTATAACTACTATAACTACTGTATAACTACAGTTGTACGGGCGAGTATTACTATATATTGAAACAACTTTTGCATGATCTGACAGTCGGTAGTTCAATAGAAAAAGTATGTAAAAAAAAATAAAAAAAGAATTGTTTTGATGTGTACTACTTAAAAATTGTAGTATGTATAAAAATTTAACTACGTTTGAATGAGAAATTAATGTGAATTGGCCTTTATTTAAAACTAAATTGTTGGACTCTCGAGATTATAGTTTTGCCTCGTTTATATGACAACACGGAGTTAGTCAAAAAACATATTATAAACTATAGAGTTTCCATTATTTTTTAGCTAAATATTTTCGAAAGTAAAAACGTTATAATATAGTTTCGAAAAAAATTGAACCAAAAATAAAATACACTTAATTGAGTACCCGCGATCAGTATAGGTTAATCCCGTTTTATAATTAAAATTACTACCTATGTAAAAAGTGAGGTATTATATTATGTTCGCAAATCAATCCTTATCGTCTATCAAGTCGAATATATCTTACATCATGAAATCGTTGACTTAACGAATCAACTTATGTATAAATCCAACCCACTTCAATAAAAAATATGTTAAAATGATTAATAATGAGAAAAAATATGTAATTTTTACATTAAATTTCATATTTTAACATGCGAATATATATAATTTTTATTTGTTATTATCACGCCACACTGTGTTATGATATTTTTTTTTCAAGTGTAAGAAAATTATTATCTATAAATACATATAGGTATACTTTAAAATATAATATACTGGTCTCGAACAGTGTTACTTTATAATAGGTTTTAAGTCTTATTACCTGCGACAGCTGTTAATCATCTAATAATCTTAGACCGATACTTCTCGAAGACGTGTTATAGATTATACGATACATGATATTATACCTATAATATTATATGAATCGAGTAAAAATTATAAGGTGAATTTTGTATGCTCCCACAAATCACAGTCAATTTGTTAATACTTTTTTATTCATTGCAGAATGTGACTTGTCACAAACATGTCTGGACTAGATTTATTTCGGCAAAATACTTTTTGTTCGGGTTAGTTTTTACAATTTTGAATTCTCTATAAATACGCTCGTATTTTTCTATAGATGTTTGATTTTAATACCGCGCAGTGTACGGTGGATAGGGTTTGTTTCTAGTATTTCGTTATGATTTTCAAACAAGATTAAGTTTTTTGAAACAAAAACTGCAAAAATTCTCAAATGTCAAAATTCTATACTTCACCTCGACCACATTCAAAATCAATTGTAATTTTTAATAGGTACATGTTAATTTTACGCGTACGGGCAAAAATATCCAGCAATTATTAAAAGCTGCCTTTTTAGGAATCTAGATTATGAAACCAAAAATTAGTCAATACATTTCAACAAATGCTTCAAACCATAAGCACCACCTGAACGTTCTATTTTGATCGGAACAAAACAACATAATATTTTATAGACGTTTTACATCGTTATTCTTCGACCGTTTTAATCTCCCTCTTTTTTTTTTTTTTGGCCATTACTTCTCAGAATAATGAATTTTTACACATTATTAAAACGAGTAAAGTGAAAACGTGATAAAACATTTTCAACCATTTTTGAGCTTAATATATAGTTTTAAAATTTTCTATTTGTAATAAGTGCTCACTATATAAACTCGCTCAGAATCGTGATTTTTGTAAGTATGGTTTGTCATCGTTTTCAAATTTTTAGTATAAAACGTTAAACTACACTATTTTCATTTTTGATTTCTCTTAACAAATATAATATTATTGTTAACAAACTTTGGTGAATGTTTATTAAACACCTGTAAACACAAACATCATGTGTTATAGTTCAAATATATTTATACAATTTTATAGTATACCTACAGGTATACTAACTATTGCGTGCTGGTGTTTACAGTGTTGTTCTGTCATTGAAATAATTTTAAATTTTAAATAGGCAATTGGAATTTTAAGGATTTACTATCGACAATAATATAAAACTTAAATCTATAATGTCAGATTGTCACCCATTGGTATAATGGTTAAATAATTTACCTACTGAATCTGTTTTTTTTTTTGGTAAAATGCAATCTTCACCATTCCAATTCTTCTTTTAATTTCTATATTACATCTTGCATCATCTGTGATTGTTTGGCCTAAGACCTAAGTATAGCAGAAGTGATTCACCTGTTCTATCCTATAACCATCTACTGAGATTTCTGCCTTTATCCTTGTTTTTGAAATCACCATCGTTTTGTGGTCGTTTATTTTCATATTATAATTTTTTGCTGTACAATTTATTTTGTTATCTTGAAGTGCTTTTGCTAAGCCAGAAACTAGAATGCTTGATCATCCGCAAATTTAATTGCTTTAATCTTAGATCCATCTATAATCTATATGGTCACCTCATTTCTATCGTCTCCAATAGCTTCATCCATAATATTTTTAGAATATATATTCATTAAACAGACTAGGTGAGAGAACGCAATACCTTGTTGAACTCCTTTTCTAATCTTTCTTCGATTTTTCTCCATTTACAGAGGTTACTGCATTTTGGTTAAATATAAACTCTTTATCAATTTTACTATTCCATCAGAGAATTGTCTTAGTTTTAGTGTCTGAAATATGTTTTCCCTACCAACTCTTTCAAAAGCTTTTTCATAGTCTACAAAGTATGCAGGTATGCAGGCTGTTTTGTTCTAACATTTTCTCTGCCATAAACTACAGTGTTCCTATTGCAAAATTATTCTCTTCTATTTGTTTTTTGATGTATTATATTTAGTATAATTTTTGACATGTGTGGTACCAGGCCAATTGTTCTGAACTGTGCACATTATACTGCATTTGCCAGTTGTCTATTTTGGTATCGTTATCACTATTACTGATGTTGTATGTTCACTTGGTCTTAATTCTCCTGAATTAAATATTTTCTTTACTAATTCAAACATTTTAAACTGCATTTTATCGCCTGCTTCTTTTAGCGATTCAAACTCAATTAAAACCAACAAATATAGGTAATAGATATACGATAGTTATTAGTTTGGTATCCTATACACCTAGTTGCTCGTGGGTAGTTGCCATGTTTAATACTATTACTAATTCAAAGTTAAAATGTCTTAGATACCTATTACCAAAACTTACATCAGAAATTGCAGTCATGTTGTGCTAATAGTTAGTACTTGCAGTTGTTTTAAATTGTTTAGCTAAAAAACATAATTATTCTGACTATTATAAACTACCTATTTGGTATACTTAATGATTTTGGACTTTAGTATTTTTTTAATTATCTAATATTTTCTGTATATTAGTGTTTATTTTATTATATGTGTAATTAAATTAATTAAAATGAAACGAGTGTTGACAAAAGATATTCTACATCCGATTGTACCTATGCGTGATGTAAGTACTTAAAAGTTTTAATTTTCAAACACTATATTGATCCGTATTTTTATTACTTGTATTTGAAGTATTGGTTGTTTGACATTGCTATTTTAATAAATAAATAGGTAGCTAATTATGAGAGGTACTTAAGAATCTTGATAACTGGTAATATGGTTAAAAATTATGGTTGCTTGAATGAAAAAAAGGAAAAATAAAATAAAATAATAAATGTATAAAACATAATACAATAATATGCACATTGCTGCACTCATTGGTACATCCATAACTGACAACAGCTGTATATTATGTAATATCTAGCATTACTGTTGTCATTGTTTTTATTAAACCATTGGTTCAATTTTAAGCAAACGTTTTTAAAACATTTATATTTATTTTAAAATTCTAATTATATTTAATATTAAGTCAATTTGGTTGACAGGCATTATTGTTTATGGTTATTATAAGTACCTAGCTGAAAGTTTTGTAAAAAAAAAAAAAAAACTAAAAATAGAGTAATTACTGGCTTTATGTAGTATTATAATGAAACATATGCACTTTTTTCATCTGACTACTTATATTTAAATAGTCGATGAAATATTTAAATTGCAAATACTACTGCACAAATTTTCATGTTCTACCTACGTCCTGTGATCAGTTTTTTCTATAAGAAAAAACTGCTGACAAAAAAATTTATACATTATATTTTTGTAAACATGAAGGTACTTACTAAAAAATTATTTTGGAACAGTATATAAAATATTTACGTACAAGATCGATTCTGAGTTATAAAATATAATTTTTAGGAAATATATTTTAAACTTAGCTATTTATTATACAATTATGTACCTATTTAAGAGGAAGAGAGGAAGAGTTATAAGATCTTATCAAAAACAAAAGTCACCTTAAAGTATGATAAAATCTTATGAATATGAAAAACCACAGAGGTATATAGAGGAGACTAATTTATGTTGTAGTTTGTGTTTAATTATTTTACATTTTTAGTAGTTGTATCGATTATTTTGAGGTACTCAAGTTTAATTTAGAAATTATTTTTAATAAAAATGTGATTTTGAAAATACTCTTTTTACTGATGTGACTTACCTAATCAATAACATATGTTTTTAAAAAATGTACATTTTTCAAGACTAACAATTTAGGTATAAATAGATCATTTTGGTGACTTATGAGTCACCCAGAATTTTGTCTTAAATGTGTAAAGTTACAATATCACCAATAGTAATTATAATAACTGCGTGAATTTTACATAAACAAAACAACAAAATAAAGGAATATTTGGATAAAATTAACCAACTAAAAACTTAATATGTAATCAAAAAATATGTTATCAATTACCGACATATGTGTTTAATACGTTAAATGTCTAAGAAATAAGTTGTGCGTCGATCAAAAATAAAATAATTATTAGTTACAAACACAAACAATATAAACAAAAATAAAAATTATTTATTTAAGACTTGGGAAGTAATCATTATAAAAGATACAATTGTTACCAAAAAAATAAAAAAATGAATATTTTTAATAATACCTACTGCAGTCTGCAGAGTACTGACTACGAGGTAATTATTTGAACATATTTTCCCCTCAAGTTAAGTTTACTGTTAATACTTTATCCACAATACTGTTGTATTAACACTGCCGTTTAATATATTTAAATATTTCTTATGGATTATGTATATGTAAGTAAAATGTATACATATTATAGTACTTTACAAGATTGAAATCGTTTACGGCTTCAAGGAGAAGACAGAATCCATATTTTTGTATAAAACTTTATTGGTTTTGGAAGTATGTGTGTTACTCGTATAGGTGTACACAGGGTACGTTTCAATAAACCAAGTAATAAACATTCTATTAATAATTAGTAATTTTACGCAACACTCTAATTGTAGAACAAAAATATCTACGATTTAACTAAAATAATTATGTACTATCTCACTGGCGGTTTATTATAAGAAAAACAAACATAAAATTAGATACAGCTATTCATTAAACATAAGAAATAAGTATATTATAATAGGAGTCCAATAATTCTAGACCATAACATCATGCAATGTGTGTAGTATACATGTACACAGCCATTTAAAGATGAACTTGGAGAGCAGTTGCACAAATTTATAGTAAATAAAATAATCCAGAAAATGTTAAATTAATAGAAAAACCAAACAGTATTATTAAATAGGAAATCTCCAAAATCGAGTTTATATAATATGATGATGGTTAAAATTTTGTTTTTGATATACTACGTTCAGTGATATTTATAAGCTTCCAAGTCCATAGTTAAGAACCAATAATTGTCAAATTTAAGTATATTTTAAAGAATTTACTTAAGCTAAAATAAATATACAATATTGTATAATATTACTGAGAAAACACACAAAATATAGTATTATGTTTGGTTGAATTTATGATACAGAAGAAAAGAAGAGAAAGAGAATAAAAAACTAAATATTAGTTAAACATCTTGAACAACGGGCGTATTTTTTTCGCCCTCAAGATCTGAAGTTGTAGTCAAATTGCTCCACCAATTTGTAACAGCGCCTCTAGCTTGTGAAATAGCACCTCCTATTTAAAGTAAAAATATTGATAAAATTAAAAAAATATATATATATTTTACTGATACTGTTTCCAAATACATACCAACGGCTTTACTAGTACTTTGAACAGCTTGGTTTATCTTACGACCGCTTCTACTGGTTGACAAATTGCTATGAAACACAATAAATCATATGCTTGTTTAATCTTTACATTTAATGTACAGATAATTAAGATTATGATACACCTCTCTTATACATAAATATATTTTTTACAAACAATTAACAAAATATATTGAATTTTTAATGGTTCAAGCACTAAAAATGAGTCGATCCATAAAAAAACATCAGTCTAGTGCGAGTTGACTTGCTTGGATACAAATTACCATTCTAAAAAACTGTAATAAGAATACAAACAAATTTTACAGTATTTAAGTGCAGGAAAAAATCCGTAGTGCTCAAGTTCTAATAAAAATCTAAATTCACCAAAATTAAAGCTCCCTATCTTAATATCTTTTTAAAATAAATCTTTAATTCTGATTTTTGTGATAACTTTTAGAATTATCATTTTTGCTAAGGGTTTCCTGCAAACTATGAGTAGACCTGATATCCCGTACTTTTTTTTTTTTTAATTTTAGATCCAGTTGTTTTGAAGATAAAGGGGAATGGCCAATTTTTGAACATATTCTTTAATATCACTTTAACTATTTGTTGTAAAATTTAAAAAAATATGTATTAAAATCCCTAAAACAAGCTCTTTAATTTGATACGTCACATGACATAGGTATTAGAAAGAAATTTACAATTCATCCCCAAAATTAGAATTTGTACATTTACCCTATACGTTGTTGTTTGGTCATCTAACTCGATATATGTACCAAATTTCAACTTATTTCGTCCAGTAGATTTGGAGAAATTTTGCTGTGACATACAGACACAAGAGTGATCTTATAAAAGTTCCGTTTTTATTCTTATTCTGTTCTAAAAAATCATAATATGATCAGTGAGCATACTATTTAGTATTTACTAACAGTTTCAGGGGCTGATTTGCCTGTCGGGATTTCTGAAATTTTTCTAGTGGATTGCTTTAAGGCGGTTGGAAACGTTGATTCTCTTTCTTCGTCTATTACATGTAAATCATAGAATTTTAAACATTTTTGACTTCCAACATATCGATTAATCTATTAATGCGATAAGAAATCTCTTAACTGCATTGAATTCTTCAAGAGGTTTGATTTGCATCCGTCGAGACACATTTGCAATTTTATCTTCTAATTAAACAAATTAAATTAAAAATAACCAATATAAGTTTTCTACATTTTTTATTCTTAAAAACATAATGACAAGAAAATAAAAAATGTAACTCAACGGATGCAAAGCAGATGTCTTGAAGAATTCAAATCAGCTTACAGATTCCTTATAGCATTAATAGATTGATCGGTATGTTAAAAGTCCTATGATTTACGTGTGTTAAACTGAGAAAGAAAATTGACGTTTTTAAACTTAACACTTAATTTTTATAATTTTTAATGCATAGTGACTTAGAAAAAAAAATTTTTATAGGGAAAGAGGAAATATACTATTATTATTTATAAGTTAATTATTTGATTTTAACCACCTTCGGAGGAGACAGAAAAAACCCAACTTATGTAATATAATACCTATATTTTCATTTATTTGTATATATATATATACGTCTAATATAAAAAAATTTTAACAGAATATTATAAGAAAAGAATTTTTGATACTTTTGTTTAAGTTTTGACTCATTGGTATAAAAACTTTGTGTTTTAGTAACAAACCTACAAAATATTGAAAACTTTGAATACCTGTATTTAGTTTTAAAAGTTTTAAAAAATTAAAGTGTTTAAACTCCATCTATTCCAATAATTGTGTGAAAATTTCAATAACTTAAACAATTATTGAAGGAGTAATAGTTCAAACGCAAAATGATAAAAACAAAATATTAAGTAATAATGTCTCTAAAGTCTAAACCAATATTGTGTTTTTCGATATCGAAAATCTTTTAAATACGTCATCGATGGTAAAATCATATGTTTACAAGATTGTTTTAAAGAGTTTGAGACTAAAAACCGATAATTAAAGATTTTATGAAACTACATTAGAAAAATTTACAAGTTCCAAAGTTAGACTCGAATATTATCCAAATGGGTTTTGAGATATTGAGATGTGTTTTTTACCCATACCTAAGATATGAAAACATTTTAAGTAAATTGAAGAACTCAGCACTAAATCTGTACGTAAAATGTTTTGATTTTTATTTTTACAACTACAATTATACGTCATGTAATTCATTTTTGTAGTTATAGGTTTATAAAGTAATTATTATAAGTAACAATTTTGTTTTTATCATACATAGTATGAAAAAACTATGTTAAAACATATAAAAGCTTCAAGACACTAAACTAAAAATTAGTTTTGTGATATAATAACTGAAAAAATTTACAGATTTCAAAGTTTCAAAGTTTTGTAAATTGTACATAAATTGTTGAAATTGGTTTTAATCTTGATTGTATGTAAGTTTTATCTATCTCCAACCAACGACAAGTGAAAATTTCAAGTAGTTTAGAGAATTTTTGAAAAGTATAATACTTTTGTTTTTGGATCACAACCAAAATAATAATAGAAATTTCAAAATTAGATCTGAATAAAGTGCCTTCTAGAACTAATTATCCTTCTTTTGAGGTATCATGGTGCCCAGATGATATGTCCATAAACTTTAGTCCACATGTTTTACGTCAATTTTCTAAATGTCCACTTTTTGAAGTTCATATACAGTATGTCCATATTCTAAAAATGTCCACTAATGAATAAAGTCCAGTTTTTAGCGTCCATTTAAAAGTTGACTAGATAAATTAAAGAGTATAGTTAAATGTAATAAACTGATTTTAGTCAATTTTTAATTTAAATTAAAGTAAGATCTAGTAAATGGCCTAACTAAATTGTGGTTTGCATAATATTGATCTCTATAGTTTTTAATGTATAGTATATTTTGCGATGCTTTTTTTGACAATAGCCTATTTCCATAGAAATATACTATAGAATCTGGCGCGATTCAAAAGTACTATTTTGGATATTCCCTCTTAATACAAAACATTTTAGCGTATCTCTTCATATTTAGTTGCCTTATGGGTTAGATGTAGGGTAATAGAATGTTCTTTATTTTTTACTCTATTGCGTCTCGTAGGTATTATTATTTTTCAGCATAAATTTGATTTATAAAGAGTAAAAAATATTTTTAAATTTTGAAGGTTGATTAATTTTATACACAGACTTTTCCATTACACTAGAATAGAAGTCTGTGATTTTATACCTCTAAAAATTAATCAAGCAAATAATATATTCTTTATTATTATTCTCTTAGCATTTAGGTATCTTATAAACAAAATAGTAAAAAAAATACAACTGTTTCTTCTAATTTATAAGTTTTTCATTAATACTACTAGCTTCTATATTCTTCAAATTAAAATTCAATGTGAAAATAGTGATAGTCAATATGATAAGTCATTATGTATAATTCTACAAATGTTACATTTTGTTATTTTAATAATGTTACTTTTAGTAATGTTTGTAGAATAATGATGATTAACAGCATGTTTTTAATCACTAACACATACATCACTCCATAGTATGAATTAAATTTTATTTCAATTTATATTATTACATTGTTAAATAATTTTTTTTTTATTCGTGTCAGCGCATAGCATAACATTAATAATAATAATGGTAATAAATAATACAAGTACAACATAAATAAATATTAAATAACATAAATAAACAATACATAATAAGATTTATATAAAATAATTACGTACTGTGATATTCTCAGTTTCATATCTGCTAAAGAAGACTGACCGGTAAATGGATGGCAAGGTTCAAGATTCATAATTGCTGGGTGCTCTTGGTTTAACCAAATTTGGTAATTTTTGGTTTTTTGCCAAGCAGATATGAAAGATGAATTAAAATGGCTGAACTCTGGGTCTTTTTCTGAAACAACACATTTATCATCATTTGGATACGTTAAAAATGAATTGAATATACAAGTTAACAGCAAATATATACAGACCACTTAATAAAGAAGTTCTTAACAAGGACAGTAAATATGCTTTAAATTGAGCTCTTATCCATTCGTCTCCGCCTTCCCAACCGACTTCAATTAGGAATTCATCTTTTTCTGGTTGTACAACTTGGGTAACTAAATAATCAGCAAAACGAAGGTCTTCTGTAGTTAAATGCAAGTATTGCCTGAGCTCAACATTTTCTATTTCTACTTTTCCTTCTTCAATCTAAAGTATTAATAACGTAATAACTAACAATAATACATCTAACTCAACCAAAACTCAAAAGTTATAATAATAAAACACTTAACCTCTACAATAACATCTGCTAAATTCTTCTTTTGCTTGAACAATATGTTTGATGCGCCGATAACATATCCTCTGACATTAGGATCTGTTAGAATATCCATGTATGACAAGCAAGAATATGGTTGACATAAATTACCCTACAACATTGATGATTTAAATTACATTAAGTCACAAAAAATATTTAAATAGATTAATATATACATTGTCGAAAATAGACATTGGAACTCCACAATCTTCTGAATTTACTTGAGCAATACTCATCATATATTTATTCTTTATAGTAGCTTCATTCATAAAATCAATATTAGAGTCTTTGGGAGTGTTAGAAAGAAACGTATCATTTAGAATATTGTTTTCATTAATAACATCAACTGAATTTTGATCAACTACGTCTGTATTGTGACCTATTTCTGATTCTGGAAATACTATCGGGTCAACAACTTCATCTTTTCCTTTATCAAGAAATTGAGTAAGGCTAATAAAAAAAAAAAAAAAAAAAATACATTTATTTACTGGTGATTTAATAAACTTGATATTTAATTGCGATTGGTTACTTGATATTAGTAGATCTATTGAGTCCATTTTCAATGAGTCCCGGGTGAAGAGACAATAAGGTCAGTATTGTGGAGCATAGTGGACGGACAGGAGAGTAGAAAAATAGTACCTTGCTTTCTAACAACATTAATTTAAATAAAAGCAATACATTGCGTCTAAACCTTGTCACTAGTTCAACAGCAGATAACCCTGTAAAAAAAAAAAGATGATAAACAACGCATTTTTTTTCATTAGAGTTTTTTGACCCAGACTGACCAACAAAAAGATTTGCGCAGGTGCTAATGTTGTCTATGTTCGATAAACAGTCATTGAGGTGGTGATAAGTGTCATGTAAAAGTGATATTTTGCTAAAATCGCCCTCTTCAAAATATGCATGAGTGATTAAGGACATCTTAACTTGAATATGTCCGTATAATGGAAATTTACTTAGCACACATACTGATTTTTGAATTGTACTTCTAGTCATATCAGGTGTCCGATTTATTATTTTCTTTAAATACAAATTAATAAATTAAAGCATTGTAATAACGTTAAAATGTTTTAGAAACTTACTTCTATAGGAATTTGTCTGTAACATGAAATTCCAAAAATTGTTTCATTAGAATCATGCAAGCTGGGAAGATGAAAATAAGCCGTATCCTCATCAAAATTGTGTGATCCGTCCGGCAACGCTAAGTACGGCAAATGTTTCCATGCGGCTGGACATTCGGAAGAATCACCAGAAGTATCTTCCGTGAATGGAGGATAAGCATATTCTACCTAAAAATAAAAATATACAAGAGGGTTCAACATCATTACAAAATATAATATATGACTATTATGTATAATCTTGCTGAGACTCTTGCATATACCTACGCGAGTATATTCTTCTATACATCCTATTGTACAGCTTAAGTATGGGTATGAAAAACTGGTTTATTTAATCATTTTGGATACTTAATACTTAGACAGTTGAAACGATGGCCGATTCTAAGAACAAAGAACTGTACCTTATGTACATATGGTCTATAAAGTTTTATTCACACTCAAGATATTATTTTGGATAGTGAGTATTTTGTAATGGCTACCTAATCAATAATAACACGAATAATTCCTAATTAAAATGGAAAATATATTTCGACGCTCGATAGTTTATACTACGTTGTATTATTAAGTAATTGCCGAGTGTTACTTTTGGTTATGTATCACCTTGAAGAAACTATAAAAACTCTAGAGAGATTTTTCTTGTCAACAAGATCGTAAAGCATTCGTGACGATGGCAGGGCATCGAAATATTTAAAAAAAAACAACCCCATATCTAATAGTACTGACGTTATGATGAGATTCGATAATGATAAAAACTGCACAACATTCGAGGTGTATATTATTACGAGAGAAGTTTTTCGTCTGTATTTTGGGTGCATTTAATAACAAAAATTTAGGTAGAGGCAGTTTTTACTACACACACACACACACCTGACATCCTTTCTTGTGGTGAAATCCGACGACCAGAACGTGTAAAATCGGATTCTCCGTCATAACGGCGCTCTTTTTCGGTCCTCGGCGTCACAGAGAACTATCGACGAACGTTTTTCATGCCGTTTCGGTCCGTCTACAATGCGTTTTATTTAAAACGGTCGATGGCGGTCGGAGACATAACAATTGCGAGTTTTTACGATAGACAGGTACTACCTACCGGCCACTGCGGGCGATTTTACGTACGAAAATAAATAACGATTATTCTTATTGAATTCCATCGGACCGAGTCACGCCGACGCGTAGATTATAATGTTTTTTTTTTCCCGGAACGCGGGCGAAAACGTTTTGCGGCAATAATAATATTACGACTGTTGTCACTTGTCGCGCGAATCCAAGATATTTTACAAAAACATTTCTATCGATTTGATAAGAGGCGGATGCACGCTCGCGGAGTAATAACAATAATGCACACGATCGCTGTGTTGATAACAAACAGAAAAACGTTGTTGCACAAACAAATCTGATCGACGCACGCGCACTCTGCTTCAGGTTTTGTGTGCGGTTCAAACATAGATAATACACAATGTGTATTATCTATGGGTTCAAAGACACTGAAGTGCCGTCGATTCCCCCCCCCCCGATGAAATACTCTTTCGGGTTATTGGCGCGATGAGGCCGAAGGCCGCGGCGGTGTGTGATGAGTTGTTGAAGTTACTACTACAATATAGGTTTAAATCATACGATTAATATTAATTACAAGTGCACAAATCCATTGATCCTTGCGAAATTCACCGAAATGTTGACGTACATTTTTTCGCCGTCCAAAAAATTCAAAGAGGCCCCCCATCTTTGAATTTTGGTTCATTGAAAATAATCTGTTTGACACTGCATATCTCCAGTTTTAACGACTTTTCTTCACGGGGTAAAAACGTTTCCCCAGCCCCCCCAAACAGTGGAAATGCCAAAAATGAAAAGCTTTTTTTATATTAATACGTAGAGCCTAGTTTGTTTGAATTTGTTTGCCACACCAGCGGTAGCAGTTTTCACCCCAGTAGAAACGTTTCCCAAACTGCGAAAATGAATACTTTTTTCACACGTAGAGCCTAATTTGTTTGACCATTTTCGAAATTTGTTAGACATCAGCTGCATCAGACTTCCTTTTGGGAACCGTAGAAACGTTCCCCAGTCCCTTAAACCGCGGAAATATCAAAATGCCCAAATTTTTTGTAAATACCCTTATTTGTTTGATGTTGTTCGACCATATTGTAAATTGCGCACGCCGCTGCAAGACCAAATCATTATTACATCGATTAGCGGCATATCGGTACGCCGTAAAATACTACCCGAAAAACCGTTTTGCGGGGGAAAATCTCCCAATAATTTTTAATATTTTCGGATTTGTGTATCGCACATAGAAAAGCGAGAACTTAATATAGGTACAGTTGCGGAATATTTAGAAAAATGGCTAAATTCAATAGTCGTTTTACATCGCGTTAGGCGCCCTATGAAATGTAGTGATTTTCACAAAAAAAAAAAAAACCGGATTTAAAAAATTAAAGCCCTCCCCGAGAGCCTTTTCCGCCAAACGTACGACATCCATTTTACTATATTTTTTTATAATTTCGGTTAGAGATTGAAAACATTAAAAAATTTAGAGCGCGTCTTGTGGTTTATAGTAAACTAAACAGATCTCACCCGGCCACAAGAAATCAACTTTTATTTAAGTAAATGAGTACGGTGTCGAGAAGCGTGTATCCGATAATCCGCATTTTGATGAGTACTCCCCAATCGATAATATAATACGTAAGCTATTTAAAATCAAAACGATAAACGTATTGAATTTTTATTTACATTTGTCGCGTGAGATATTTTTGTTATGCGAGCGTATAATATCTCGTTTTTACGATTGTCAAGACCACAAGGCTTTGGTCTGCCGATAAAAGTTTTGTCATCTAGAGAACTCATCCAGGACTTCTCTGTTCCCAAAATCAAGTAACGACCGCAAAGTTTTTCATCCGCGTAGAACGGTCGAGGAGATAAAAGTCCGTGTTGCGGCGAAAAAAATTCTCGCTATAAATGCCCTGACTACTTCGGCTGAGCAAAAGTCCAAAAACAGTTTTCGTGTTTGTTTTGAACTATAAAATCGGACCGTCGTCAAATATTATAATATTGTCACGAAATAGTAAACTGGAATAATCGTTATTCCCGTACGGATTATTATATTTAGGCGTAACAATATCTATTAAAATAATTGTAGCGTTGTCGGGCCGCGCGGGTTGGCGGCGCTGTACCGTTTTATCGGCCGTGCCGCCGCCGCGGTATCACGTCGGGGTGTAACTCGGCGGCGTGTCCGCTAGGCGGCGCCGCGGTCGCCGTGTTTTCGTTCCGTGCGTGTGACCGTGCGTGCGTGCGCGCGTGTTTGAGTGTGTATCGAGCGCGACACCGTTTGCGCTCGTGTGCGTCGTATTTTCCGCGTGTGCGTGTGCACAGCCGACCCCGTATCCCTTCTTACCGTACGACGACGTCCCTTCCGCACCGCACCGTGCGGCGAAGTTTTCGACAAAGTTTTCGGGTTTTTCTGCACCGCGTCTCCGGCGTACAAGACGAACGAGCTCTGAACGGCCAAAGGGACACCGGACACGCCAGCAGCAGCAGCAGCAGCATACTACTAGCAGCAGCTGCGGCGGCCCGAAGGATCGAAAGGGACCGCGCGATATTAAGGTAAACCACCGACGGCCGCGTCTTCGTTCTCGCCCCCGTCGCGTGCCGAACGGCCGGGCGCGGAAAACCGTCGGAATTCGGCGGTCGTTATCGACGATTTTCCGCCGTTTGTCGCTCGTTTTCGAGAACCCGTGTTCGTTCGGCCGTCGACTTTCCGTGCCGCGTCTGTGGGGGGTGTATGTAGAAAAACGATCGCAGGGTTCGAATGCGATTTTGTGTAGAAAAATCCGTATCCGAATGGCCCTCGATATTTCGCGAAACCCAGTTATCGGATCGTAGTGAAATGGAAATTTCACGTACGTCACTGTGCGGCGGGTACACCGTGTGAAGGAACAAGATTTGTCGGTTTCTGTTGTCCGACTACCGAAAATTTCCAAGCTCGGCGACACGGGTGTTTCGGCCCACAGTTTTTGTGAAGTCTTGTGCGGCCAGCAAACTCGTTGCTTTAAGTTTTTTTGCGAATAGCCACTCGTCTCGACTATTATCGTTTGATTACCGTTCTAATAATAATCATCGTGTATTCCATTGTTTTCACTTATTTGCAAAATCGCCCGTTCGCCAACTAAACGTAACGACAACAGACACCATTCTACAACTTTGTCAGTAACTCTATGAGTATGCTTACACGCTCTCTGTTCGCTCTGTTTTATTGGCGTTTAAAATTACACACCTTCGAGCACTACAATTTGTTGATGTCGCAGGTACTTTTGCATATTACCTAATTAAAGTCCCCAGCTGTGGTATGTTCCCGTTTGTGATTGGATTGATAGATGCTAATGATGCTCGCTATAACTTTTGGTCAATACTGTTATTGCAAGTTGTTGATTAATTTGTTATCAAAGTTAGATGACTGGTTGTTTTGGCACGTATCTACACGGTTAGGATGTCAATGGGAACGTCACTTAGAATGAGTTGGTACTTCTTGATTGCTTTTAAAAAAAGCAATTTGTAACATATGTTCTAACATTTAAATACATTCAGACCCCGTTTCAGGCTGTTGATAAACTAGGTAGTTACGGGTTACGTCAAGTGCAGTTTTCTTATGGCGTCCGATTATTATTGTTGAAGTTTTTATATAATTCAATTTTACGTTTTAAAAACACTTAGTGGTAACTAATGTAACTAGTAATTTTAATGGGTACCCACCTACTAATCTTATATTATGTGACTGTTTAACAAATTAATGTGGTACCTATTACATCAAAAAGGTTAAATATCTATCATATCAATTTATCTAATTTATGTTTTTATTGTTATTTTTCAGATGTCTTTGACTCGATTTTTTTTTGACTCAGTTTAAGTGTATATTCCACTTATTTACCAAACGTTTCTTCAATCGGTAAGCATAAACTGTGGTTTATGTTATAATTAACTAACGATAGTATATTGACGGTAGCAAACCATAGAAGTTACTCTATAGTCCATAGTTTTATACTCGGTTATTTGATTTAATTTTAAGATTGTTTTTGTTTATAAGTATTAAACGCCTATCTGCCTAGCTATTTTAAATTAGTGAAAATAATTTAACAATATTTTCAATTATTTTACTAAAAAATTATAGTTTTATATTAAATGTTATTTACTAAGTAACCCTTTATTCAACTAAATTATGCTCGTTTGCTATTCAATTGCTTGTATAATAAACGACGATGATTTTAATGTTTAAGTTTTCTTTTATAAAAGACCAACACAGATACCAAATATAAAAAAATGTGCGTGACAATTATTGTACAGCTATTTTATGTATTAACATTTATTGAAACAATACCAAAAATTATTTTTAACTTCTTAAGACAACAATTGTTTTGATGCAGGTACTTAAAACATTATTAAGTTGAATTGTATATTTATGAAAATTGTTTGTTCTCGAAGTGTGTTTATCGTTTACATCTCATTCTTCTTCAATCAATTCCCACGTTTTTTCTATTATCGATCCACATTTTTATCTGAAACAATAATTGTCAAGTCACTTAGTTAATTAGTTTTGACTTATGTTTATTAGACCTACACCATAATAATGTAATATTCACATGTTATTTTATTCAAGCGTTGAACAGACCATATTTATAACATTTGACTTATGCAATATTAGTCTTAAAAGCCTGTTGTTTTTTTTATCAAATGCCAGTTGTTCGTTTCTTACCATAGTGTGTATTCGTGTGTTTTGAAAACTAACCAACAGAGCGCAGCACAAATTATGTATATATGATCAGACTTGGCACTTTGAGTCGTGAAATAATACGTCGTCATTTATACATCATTATTTTATCAAACAAGCATATTTTATATTTTAGCATTTCAATTGTTTATTAAAAAAATATAGTATTGTTATAAAAAATGTTGTTGTTAGGTACCAACGTTTTAGATTAGGTGTCTATTTACAACATATATTTATGATTATCATTCTTATGAAAGGAATCCTCAATTTATTTTTTATTTTTTGATGACCCTGTGTTAAGTACTGAAAAAATAATTGTTTAGAATGTGTACAAGCGATAAAAGTACAAACATATTTTGTGAAGTACATAATTTTTGGGTTATCCTAACTGATTCACTACTTCTAGGTTAGGAAGAATACTGTCTTTTATTTTTTCTTCAGTTTTTATGATACCAATTACTTTTTGGAGGCTATGACATTTTGCATATTAATTACCTAAATTTAGGTAATATAATGTTTTGGTAATAATTGTTTGAGGGAAAGTTATCACATTTTTTGTCAGAACCAAATGACAATTTAGAGAATAATTTTTCTAACAATTAATATTGAAATATTTACAGATGGTTGAATTTATAAAGAATAAATTGTTCATTAAATAGGTAAGAACATAAATATTCAATTGAAATTAAAACTCTCATTCTAGTCAGATCATTACTTTCGGTTTAATTGTATCCCATAATATTTTATATCATATAGAGTGAATAATGTAAATAGTCGATAAGTAGATAAGTAAATAAGGAGGTCGAAATGAAAATAGCCTAGGACCATTATTTTTCACTGTAAATTTGTTAAATCCTGGCATAGTATATAACATGATCTGTCGTAGTATAAATAGTGAGCCAAATTTTCGGATTGTTTTTTATTTAAAGTCATAACGTTTTGCAAAAAAAAAAAAAAAACTTTGTTGTTTTAAACCCAATATCCCAGCTAACCTTTTTGGCTCGGCGTTCGGGTATTCAATTGTAAAATAACGGTTATAAATATGGGTATTTTTTGTTTTTCTGTTTACAACTATACCATTCACGGGTTCATGGGTAAATAGTTTTAAGCCCGTCTGAAGTTAACGCTGTTGGTTTAAATTATTTCTTTTACAGACATTTTGGCATTAACTTTATGAGTGAAAATTGTCGCGTTAAAAATTAAATTATTATCAATTTAAAATGTTTTAGAAAACTACTAGTCTACTAGTAAAACTACTTATCTACTAAAGTTATACATATATATTTGTATACCTACTACATTTATTGTAGTTAAAACAATAATAGTAAATAATTATTAAATCAAGATAATATAGATGGTAGGCACCTACTCGTGGTTTATTCTATCTTGTATTTAAAATCTGTGAATTTGATTAATTTATAAATTATATATAGATATTGTATGTGATGTTATTGTACACGTTTTATGTTTTTATTAAGTCGTTAACGGTACTATTATAATGGTTTTTGTAAAGCTTTTGCAGTTGTGTTGCGTTGTTTGGCATGTAATTTTGAATGATTCCAAGATATTTGTCCCGAATTGAAATTTTTTGATTTTAACGTACCTAGATATTATGTGTCCGGTAGGTATTTTCTCTCTACATTCTCATTATACTGTCGGTGGCTCAGGTGACCATTACAGGGGGTTGTTTATTCCCACACTGCACGCCGATATAAATATAATAATAAAAAAAAAAAATAGTCTTAGGTTGTAGAGGATACTGGTCACGTAAAAATTATTTTACCCCAAAAGGAAAAACATTTTATTCGAGAATTTACCATAAATTGTTGTTTGATGTCTTATAAAAAGTTGTACCGAGTGTCGAGGCAAATGAAAACTTTAGTTGTATAATCGTAGTTTGTAAGAGCAGAGTCATAAAATATGTAGTTTCAAGACCGTTTTTTTTAAATGATAACTTATACTCGGGTTTAAAAATTTTTATACTTCTTGTTATATGTATAGCCACCGTCTTAAATGTATGAAAACCAAAACTTTGTCCAGTGTATAGGGATTTTTGATGTATGTACGTTTATAACTTGAAAATATTTCTGGTTGAATACCTGATGCGGAATTTTAATATCGAGCACTTATAATACAGCGAAACGAAATATTTACGTCCCGAGATCTCCATTTTCAGTCGGAGACAGCGAGTGTCCTCTATGGCAGATTAAAAAAAAAAAATATCGTTTTTACAACAGTTAAATGATACAGTTTTTACTTTTAAAGCCATTACGTCGTGTTATTCGACACCGTGTAGCGACTATACCACCAAACGTAACTTAACTTTATTGAATTTTTGTCACAGAAGATGGGTTTATTACGAGTATTTTACTTCTTACATACTATGCAGAACATAAACGATCGTTCGAACAGTTTCTGACGTGGCATCGTGTATATTGAACGTATCTATTAATTTGAAATCGCCGAAAACCAAATAATTTTAGCACATTTCGCTTATTTCGTCACGTTGTTACGAATTAAACGGATAAAGGGTCGTCGTTAAGAGGAATATTTAAATAATACGCGTTTCTGCTAAAGTTTTCGCGCTCTGCGATAAACTCGTAATTTTTTTTTTATTAGATTCCGAGCGAGGAAGCTAGTGGTTTTACAATGACGTTTATTTTCAAAATTTTTTTTACCGTTGACAAAACTCCTACCAGAATGAGTGCACCGATTTCTACGTGTCTTTGCTCTAAGCGAATTGGATCGAGATGGCGGCGGTACGCTTTAGAGAGGTCGTTTTTCGATTCAACCAGCAACAGTTTTTTCGATCCGCCAATATTGGTTTCGAGACGTTTAACGACGTTTTAGATTTCATCGCGTACAGTTATTTCTCTACGGAACTACAAAAAAACTTTTCGTACGTACGTTTATTAACCACGTGTATAAAACTTCTGTCTGTACCATGCGCGCCCAATGCGTAGTCTCTGCTGATCCGTCGAATCACCCACGCGACCTAGGGCCGTTTTTTATGGTCGTTCTGAAAATCGCCCGTGTACAGGGCCAAAGTTAGAGAGCCGAAGTTCGAATGCCGTTTACGCCGTCTTTTAAAACTGCCGCGTGGTCAGTTTTTACCGGTTATATACACTATATATATATATGTATAGGACGCGGTCACGATCTCTTCGGTCGCGATCTCTTCGGTCACCGGTCCGCAGACGCCTGCACCGCGTGGTGTCACGTGGACATAATTATGGCCCTGAACGCGCGCGTAGACGTGTATATAACTACGGCCATTTTGCGGGTAATCCACCCCCTGTCTGGGACTTTAAGGGCGCAAACTTCTGCGGTGCAGACCGCACACGGCAGTAACAGTAGTAGTTGTTGTTGTATAACTCTCGGGGTCACTTTTCCCCGCGGATAACTCAACGTCGCCGTGTCGTGACCGCGGTCACCGCGCACGGACTACCTAATATGTTACAAGACTTTGGAAACCGGACTCGTGTGTTACAACGTTGTCCGCTTGTGTGGTGTTATGACTTGTTTTGCAGAAGACGCGTGTGATGGGCAGTAGGAAAAGAAAAAAAAAACCGCGTATCGTGTTTTTCGTGTTAAACTTATCGACGGTATATTATCAAGATAATATATACGTCTTATGAAAGTGTTCGGTAGTCATTTTGTTGTTTCGTACAACTACTAAAACGTATAACGTACTTTTTTGTCGAGTTTAAAGTTGCCAAAAAAAAAGTAGCTATTCAATACACGTGATTGACCAAAAACATTCTTATTACAATCATCCCGTAAAAAGTTATAATCATATTCCGGAAAACCTTATAGCTACTGATTTCTGATATGTTTTATCGTTGTATTGTATCGTTTTTTTTTTTTTTTTCGTAAATAAGTACTTACCTGTTTAAAAAAAAACATGGTGGTGCATAGATAACGTAACTTTTTTTTTTGGTACCGGGTATAATTTTAATCGTTTCGAAAAAGTTTGTCACGCGGTCTCTAATCGAAATGCCATTTTTGTTCACCGTAAGTTCGAGTTAACGTCATCGTAGTCGGTGATAGTTTTGAATTTCGGTGATACGCATAGAACGGCGGTCTGAGCTGTTCACCGAAGAAGAATTACCCGAAACTTCTTTGTAGTAAAAAGCAGTTAAAACCTCCGCGGGGGATCGAAACGTCTGCTAGCCAAATAAACGATGTTTATTTACAAATACGTGTCATACCTACAGACTGTAGGTACTAAAACAATATTTGCGTTCTTGTGTTTCCGACGTTGTTTTACTATTCTACATCGTCGGACCGTGCAGAGCCTCGTTGCTCGTTTTGATTATTTCGTCGTTTGTAATTTACGTTCGTCTCTAAATCACGAAACTTTGTTGTTACTCGTATAATATCAGTGGCGTAAATAGGGTGGCAGGGGGCCATAGTGGAATGTATCAATAAAAATTGAAATCATTTTAATGACGTTCAAACCGTAATAATAGCCATTTTAGGCCGTATCGTTAATGGCCGGTGTAATAAATGTTAGGTGTCTATAGAGAGCGATGTAAAAAAAAAAAATTTCATCACCTAAAGTCTTATTTCTTATTTCTTATCTTATTAGGCTCATAGTTTGTCAGAAAATTGGCCCATAGTACAGTTGAAAACCTTGAAAACTGCGGTGGCGGCGGTAGGCTGCAGGAGTTCCGATGGAGCCGCGATAAAAAATCCAAAACAGTTTTTTGAAATTTTATAACTTCAAATGTATTTATAACCGTAGTAGGTACAACAAACAGCGTTTACTTTTTTTGCGTACCTATCGGGGATACCTGTAGCATACGTTTTTAAACCTCGAAAGTTTTTTCAATAAAATTCTCAACTGGAACACTAACTGGAAAACGTTTTCGAAATGTTCAAAATACTGTAGAGATCTATTTTTACGTCGAATCGTTACAACGCGCGGTCCAAAAAATATCAATTTTTTTTATTTTACACTTTGGCAGTGAGAATGTTATTGAAAAAATAATTTAACGTCGTTCTTCACAGTTCCGTGTGCATATTTCGTCAATTCGCCGGTACCGTGTTTTTTTTTTTCGTGTAAATTTTTAAATACAAACTGTTTCGTATACACCACCAACGAAAATTTTGTTCCGAAGGCTCGTTGAAATCATCATTGCGCGGTAAACACACGCTATTTTTTTCACAAAACTCGGAACCGACGTAACGCGTATAAAATAAAGCTGAATCGTAACCGATTTTTTTTAACGATTTTTGTAATGTGGTGGGCTACTTAACCGATTTGACATATTTCTACGAACGGGGTTTTTATTTAATTTTCTCTCTGTGCCACTAACACACGGGAAACGGTCGGGGGGATTCGAAAGCGGGAACACGCGCGCGTTTTCGTAAAATTGCCTCGCGGCGCGGTGATCGATTTCGACGTTCGTCAGCTCCGTTTAATCCCTAAGCTCCCGCCCGTCACTCTTTATTTTTCTCTTTTTCTCTGTCTTTGCGATTCGCATAACGTACGTCAGAGTTTTACTCGCGTAGCGTGTTGTAATATATTATTAATGGAAAAAAGGGGAAAAAAAAAAAAACGTGTACATAATAGCATTGATAATGGGTATTACACGACAAGGGCCCCGCTGGTCAGCTGGTACGGGTTTAATTGTCTGACGGACGTGCGGGGTGGTTCAAGTTCACCCGACGTCCCCGCGGGTTTCGTAACACGATTACGACGTTGTGTGTGGTATGTCTCGCGTGCGACCGGGTCGTTTTTTCGAGAATTCTAAACGTTTATATGTTTCGTGTATGTGTGTGTGTACTACACTGTGTTATTACACCGATAAAATTGGAACGATAGTGGAATGTAATTACTTTTATGATATTCGATTTGCCCGTGTTTTTTTTTTAAAAATGTATTTTTTCGTATTTAATTTTATCACATCGATACTTGTAAAATCCTCCGGCGAATGGAAATAACCCGAGGTATACGAGATAAATCGAACGCGTAAAAAAAATAAAAAAGATCACTCTCTAAGTCGCGTGGGTTTGACGGAGTAGCGACTGTTTGACGTTTTGGGCGCGGGTCACTTGTTCAGAAGTTGTGGTTCGAACGCGCACCGTTTAATTGATATGTCTGAAAGCAAATCATCGCCTTCGAAAATACGATATTCTGAGCGAACTATGAGTCCTGGTCAAAACAAATTTAACTGCAATAAACGCTTTTGTCAGATCTTTATTCCTATTTTAGTATTGTGTCTCGGCTTGGTCCGATCTTTATTTTAGGATGTTACGATCAAAAAAATCTAAATCGACGTGTAAAAAACGCGTTCCTCGTAATTATTTTTTCCCCCATAAGAAATACGCGGTCGCCCGTCTAACGACAAAGTAACAACGTGAAATCGGCTATAAACTGCGTGTGAACCAATTTTCTAAATTTTTCAAGCCACACGCGTAAAACTAACTTGTTTCGATTGCATTACAGTTTCGAGACTTGCGCATAAAAGCTAGAGGTATAATAATCGCGTAAAATTAAAAAATTTCAAAGTTTCATTACTTACTAAAAAATGATCAAAATCCATTCAAATAGTTCAGCAGTAAACTCTTCTTAACGATAAAAATATAAATTTCAAGTCGAACGATTTCAAACATTTTGCCGTTTTCGTTTTTCGCTCCTAAAATAATGAAAATTTCAAAAAAAAAAAAACGCTTGAAATAAAGTACCGTCTCGGATCAATTATCTGTCTTTTGAGGTACGTTAAAATCGGAGCATTCTTTCTATACTAAAAAAAAAGTGATCGTAGAAAAAAATAGAAAATACGTCATTGTAAAAACAATACGTATTCTTCGCGGACGCTCAGAATCTAAAAAAATGCTGTCGTGAAAACAGTCCGTTATATCCCCCCAACGTTTTTAATCTAGCACTATTTTATACAGTATATTCGTGGAATTTTATAGGATTTAGAGCTGACAAAATTCATTAAGTCTCGAGAATCCGTGTTTGACAGTGACTGTAAATAATATGCAAATTAATTAGCTTCAGCGCGGTATTTATCCTTGTTAAAAAAGTTGTTTTTAAAACTGCGGTGAAATCGTTTTTAAAATCGTTTTTACTGCTAATTACGTATAAAACTTAAAAAAGAAAAATCCTTTTTCCTTCCGTTATTCAAATGTTTCGTGCAGTTTTGGATTATTGCAGTTTCGCTCAATAGAGTTCGCATGTCATATTTTCGATTCGTACACAAAAACCCATCTTATCGTGACGATATTTTGTTTGCTACAAAAATGTGTATGATGTTCATACAAATGAAATAATAGCTATCACATAATATTCTTTCGAATCGTTTCACGAATGAAATGTAATTGGGATTCGCGTTATTCGGATTGTGTGTAAAAAAAAAAAAGAAGTTTTTGAAGAATTCTCATTGTTTCATTTTTTTTTTTATAGTTTTTTGTACGTTACAAGTCCGTTTTCGAGTTTCACCGCAGTACTACCTTATACTTAGTTAAAACACACACTTATATATATATGAATGAAGCTTTTAACGTTTTTAAATACTGTCGCGACGAGTGTTTCGGATTTCGGTTCGGTTTTCGGGCACTTGAATCTCAGGTGGTCATCAAACGTTAAAATTGCGTCCAAAATTTCTCGTCACAATCCGTCGAGTGTGCGTTTAAATATTCGTACAGAGATTTCGCCGATGTCGCGTTGTCGTCGTTCCAGAAATTACTGTCGCGCGACGCGTACACAATATTTAAAAACGTTATCGTCGTATTATTTAAAAACTATACGTCCCCCCGACTCGGATGAGCGCGATAATCGCACGAGAGGGAAAACGCGTTTGCATTTTACAATATTTAATATTATATTTATATACATGCGTGCGTACACCGACGGCCCGATAAAGTTCCGTCGTTTTAAATTCTTTGTCGCACGGAAGAGAGGATTTCCTGAGAAAACTGCGAGCTCCGGCGATCTTCCGGGAGTATGAAAATTCGCGTCGCGCGCGCGGCATATTAAACGGACCGAATAAATTCTCCGTGTTTTCGTGCGGAGGAGCACTTTGCCGCTCTCCGTGCTGCGCGCGCGGGGTAGGTATGCTGCGGGAACTTTGATTTTTCGCGATTTTGCGCGTTTAATTTTTGATTTACGCTGCTGCGTACACAACACACGACGTGTTTTACTTTTCTCCGTGTTGCAGCAGTCTGTTTGTATAATGTTGTGTTGTAGACTTTTACGACGTGCGCGTAAGTTTCAAAATCAAATAGTAATTTTTGTATAAATACACTTTTCATAACGTTGAAAGTTCATAGACACGCGTTTTCAAAACATAGTGTTGTTTAGATTTTATTGCATGTCTGTTCGATTGATGACACAATGGGGCGTTTAAAGTTTTTACAATTTTACATTCACAGACAACGTTATTGTGTGTGTGTGTGCGACGAAACAGTTTAATGCGGTTTGTAAAAACCAGTTTCGTGCGAATTTCACAAGCTGCGGAATATCCGTAAAACCAATAGCTGTTTTTGATCGAACGCGCGCCGTTTGTCCGTGCACAACGTTAAAAGTGTTGAAAACTTAACGACGCACACGATCGTGACCACCGTCGAAACGATAGAGACCGCGGTTGAACGAACAACTCATTTTTGATTTTCTCGAAACTCTGCTGCGTAGATGTAACGTTTTTTTTTTCGCGGCGTCGCAGGTTTTGCACGAGATGAAAATGCGGTGTATACAACGACTTTGTGGGTAACGTCAGCCATGCCTAAATGTACAACAATATCGTGATGTACGTATTTTTACAAAATTTTCACCAGGTCGAGGACGATATTCGCGGCTCGGCTGCAGGTGCGCGCGGGGTCGTCGAAATTCAACTCGCGACGAACGTTTCCGAAACAACAAAACGGTTTACGCCACGAGCGCGCGTTTAATAATTGCTATTACCCAGGCGGTCTTGTCTATACTATTTTAATATAATATCATCATATACGCGCGTGTTTTTCGTATGCAGCGCGTGTGCGAGTTTTAAGAGAAAAACGGATGCGCGGATATAATCGCAGGTACAATAATAATGCGAAAAAACGGCCAGAGCGAGCGAGGCGAAAATACACGACGCACGTGCGCAGAGAGAGAGAGACGGGCAGAGGAGGAGAGAGCGTCACTTGTAATTCTGGTCGGAAACGAAATATTATTATTATTATTCGTCGGAACGGTTTTTGTTAGTAGGTATTATTATTTTTTTCCACCCCTCGATAGCCGGTCCCCGAGTCGTCGCGGGCGCGGTCGTGCTTTCCAATTATCTCGGGCGGATCGCCCCAGGGACGGAAACGAGCCCGCCGTCGCATTAACGTCCACAAATATTGCGGCCGGGATCGACAGCCGAACCACCTACGCGTGTCGTGTTTTTGTCGGTCGTGATACAGAGTGATCCTCCGAAAGCGTTCGTTTCGCGGCACAGGTTGACGTTTCGGGCGGATTCTACGATGTGTTTTCTGCGAGACAACTGGTTCAAACATTGTTGAATCCTCTATGTATGTATATAGGCCACGCGTAGTATTTTTTCAGCCCTTAACGGTCGTTTCGACCGAATTCAGCCCGTGTCGTCGACGAAAATCCGGCCCGAAAGCTCAAACTATAGGTATATAGTTGTGTGATAATGGTACCTGCAGTTTTGTGACACAAGGACGAGAAGGAAGTTCCGATGAGGAACTTCAGGAAAAACTGGGCCCAGCACCGGCCGGTCACTAGTTACACGAAAGGACAAAGAATACAGCAGTGGCTGGGCCACGAGAAGGAAAAACTGTCCGGCCACGTATGGAATGGAAACCGGAAGGCCTCGAGCTGTGTGGTAGACAAGGAAGAGGTGGCTGGACGTAGTAGAAGAGGATCTTGAAACCCTGCGGGTAGCACAAGAATGGAAGGAAATCGTTCAAGACCGTGAGATATGAAAAGACTTGTGTATAATGTGCCAGTGAAGAAGAAGATACACCCGCAAAATTACGCCCCCCGTCACTGCGAAGATTTAGGCGTTTCTAAAATATTTTTTTAAATACAGCCCGGTTTCTCGGGCTGCATTCACGCGATCGTCAAAACGCTGGCCTCAGCCGTGCGAGAAAAAGTTCCGTGTTCCGGTTTTGCCGCGAACTTTCGGACCAACACACGGATGGAAGCTTATTGTGGAAGCTTAGCCACTTTTGTCTCACCATCTTCTATATACTCGTCCGACAAGCGTGTACGATCTCTTGAATTTCGGACCGATAGGTCGGCATCCTTCTTCTCGACATCTCGACTGTCCGATAGAACACTGCCCCAGGCACTCGAGAATTTATCCGCTTTTGGATGGCGCGGCGGCGACGTTTGTCACATCAACTGTTACAGCCAGTAATTCATTTTTTCAAAACGAAACAAAAACTTTTGTGTATCGCCCTGTATTATTTTTAATACAACCTGCAAAAGCTTTGGGGTCCGCGCGTGTTTTCCCTGTTTAATAGCAATATAAATACGGAGAGCACCCGGCGCGGCGGCGTCGGTAATAACGCGTATTAAAATGACGTTTGACCCTCATTTTTCCAATTTGTGACTAACGCGGCGGTTGTATTGGTACGGGGCGGCGTATGACGATGATTACCGCGGATGATCGAGGATTTAGTGAAAAAAAAAAACATTTTGTTTATTAAATTTTCTATAACTGCGGAAGCAATATTGGGATGATCGGGGAAAATATACAGTAGATGACGCGATTAAAATATATTAAAAGTGATCTCGTATTGATGTGGTTATATTAGAACAACAAAATACTAAAAATAACTAAAACAAGAAAATTTGGAGAGATAAAATATTAAAAAAAAAAGGTTCTACGCGGTGTACTCATTTATCTCGATCAAGCACTGGTAACTTTCAGTTTTGACCTGAGAACAAAAAAGATTCTATACCTAGATTTTCATATTTTAGACGAGTGATTTTAAGTTAAAAACATGAACTTTTTTCACTATTGATGAGTTTTACTCAAAATCCCCTTTGTAAAACTTTTGTAAAATTCAGTTAGAACCGCTTTTCGTTCTCGAATGACACTGATCGGATTATTTCTCAAAACTATGATGACTAGAATATTAAGTCGGAGCTGTTTGTAAACAAATGCAAAATATAACGAAATTCCAACGTAAACAAAATATTTCTTAGTCGTGTTTTTTTTTTTTCACTTTGCCTGAACTCCCAACCGTTTGGGGCTTGCAAAAAAAAAAAAAAAAAAAAAGAATATGCGCGTTGTTCTTATAAAAAAATATATTTTTTTTATAATCCCGTACAGTAGGCATTTTGTCCACAAAATCTTTTCCTAGAATATACTGTCTCAATAACTGTTTTTTGAAGAAATTTCGCAATGATATTAGAATCTATATCCGCCATCATCGTAGTATACACCTAACTGTTGGCAGGGGATCACGCATGTAAGTTTCAAAGTATTTCAAAGAATAGTGTTTTACCTAGATTTTATTTTTTGGCAATTTTTGTCCTTTTCGTTTTAGGACTCGTCGGTCGGTGTTAACATTTTCTTAGAAACATAGTTGGTGAAGCGAGTCGCATTTAAAGCGTGAGCAAAAATATGTTACAACCAGTGAAATTTGAAATCTTGATCGTCGGTCAAATTCACATAACATATTTATACTCTTACGTATTGTATAATATTCTAATTCGGATAGTCATGAAAAATAGCCGTCGATTATTTCGAATAACCTTTATTATATGCGTATATATATAAATAGGTACAACGCAAAATCATCCGGTTTAATTTTACTGTCATAATATTTGTCTTCTCTCATCAGTCATGTTAGGTTTCTTTTTTCTTTCATTTTTTCGGCGTATTTTTCGGTCGTCTACACTCGAATTGTTTTCATACCGCTTTTGTTTTTACCGAATGCGTCAAGTACCTTGGTATTAAATTTTAGGCGCTGTGTTTAATTTTTATGCGGTGTGAGTTCGTCTCTTTATATAGAATGAAAAATTGATTACATTACCATGAATTATTTTTAATTGAAAAAGTTAATTTTAAAACATCGTTGACGTGAAATTTATGTGGATATAATTAACATAGAGTATATACCTGCAGCTTTCGAAATAAATTATAACTTTCAACTTTCAAGAATATTAAGTATTATTTTTTATAATTTATGTATAAGTATAAAATTAATAATATTTATAAATGCATCTATTCTACTAAGTGAAACAATCTTTTGTTATGCGACTAATGGATTTATACCTATTATATAATATAGGTAGCTCGATTGGTAGGTACTTTATATTAACGTGAAATTATTTATTTTCCTATTAGAGTTTCTTGTGTTTTAATAATTCAATTTATTTTTCATTTAAACGATCATGAACATTTTATAGTTTCTGGTGTTTTTACCATTTTTAATAATATTTGTAACTCATATTTGTTTGTAACTTGAGGTTAAACATTTTTTTTTCGCAAACTCCTTTGTTTTAAACTAATTACCTAATGCATTTTTATAAATGAGATACAGGTAGGCGTCTTAAAAAGTTCAAATATTAATGATAGCGTAGGTATTAATTAAAAATTAATTTGATACGTCTTATAACACACACACTATATATATATACTATTATTGATTCAGTTATTAAAAAAAAAGTATCGAGTGTATTTGTAGTTTTTTTATTTACTTTTTAATTAAAATATTTTTCGACAAAATAACAATTACGAGTATCTATATAATGTACCTATACTGTTATATTGTGTAATATGTGTACGGTTACTATCTAGTTTTATTTATAATATTTTGTTATTAGTAGTATACCTAATTGATAAATAATGATTATTGTGTTTTAACTAAGTAGTTTTATTTCAGGCAATACAACTTTTAGAAAACGGAATAAAAAATAAAATTATTGTTTTACCTACTTTCGTTTTGTTGTAATTAAGTGCAGACTGCAGTTAATAGATACTTTTTTAATTGCTGATATTTGGAGGAAACGTAATTGAAGACAAATTAAAATGTTTCTCTATTACCGTTTTCTCTTCAACGTTTATGAGTGAGAATGTCTTTAGTATAAATTTCGTAGTATATTAGCTTGTACGTAAATCATTAAAGCCAATATTAGGTAGGAACTAATAAACCTTATTTTAATTTTAACAGTCGAATAAGTAAAATATATCTTATTAGTGAAAATAAAAGTATCACATGTAAAATTTCTTAGTCAACATAATTATTTTAATATCCAAAAATTCCTATTGACCTAAGTTGGAAGTCTTTGGTTAGAAATATTTAAATAAGAAATTATATTTTTGAGATTATTTTCGTCTGAAATTGTTTCGTTTCTTTTCCGGGTAGTAAAGTTTTCCACTTCAATTAACGTTAAAAAAGACGCAAAGTTGAAGAGGGTCCGTTTAAATTTGTTTGAAAGCACAGCGCGAAAATAATAACGTGCAGCACGCTAATACCGTCAAAATAGTTATTTCGTTTATTATTACGATCGTTAACGTTTTATTTGACTAATAATTTTTACAAAATTTTAACTTGAGTTTGATCAAAACTCCAAAAGAAGAATACTTAAAGTGTTATGTTTTTAACAACGTATTTTTTTTTTTTTATAAAACGTTTGTGACAAAACATATATTTTTAGAACGTTTTTTAATTCTCGTATATTTTTATTGAATCATTGAGTCTTGTTATTACATTTTTCATTCGGTCTTCGTAGATTATACGTTTATTCATTCGTACGACACACAGTCATTGCAATACTCATACTGAGAGTTAAGCTCGTATCTATAAGCTGTTGAACACTATATTTGCAGTTTTTACTTTTTAACGCTATACTAATCAACGTCACCACTATGTGCGCATGTAACGCGTCATGTTTGTATCCGCTTCTAATAAATAAATGTGACGAGAGTTGTTTAGAGGTATGATATCTTTTTTATACGAAACGGATAAAAAATGTTTTTAAATTATACCTACTTATCTTTTTTTTTTTACCATGGGACACACGTGTATAAATTAATCATTTTAATTCGTACCATAAACTCGCGCCGTACACGACCGCGATTAAACCGACGCTTATATGACGTATTAGTAGTAGTACTATGATGACGACGATGTATCAGGATAAAGTTTGGACGGTATAATAATACTTGGTACACGGCGAGTAAACGACGAAATTGGTGCGTTTGTACAGTTTTATTTCCGTTCTGTATTATTATACGTTATAGGTATACCGTTATGCGCGTTTTTCGACCTGGACGTTTTGAAATTTTTGGATTTGAAAATTCACTCGGGGCAGCGAATTTAATATACAATAAGATGCACTTGTGCGAATCGGATTAAAACGCGGTCTATAATATAGTGCTCGTCGTGCGATAATAATAATAATAATAAACAGAGACGCGTTATGTTTTAATCACGAAACTGTAAAAACACTATTAATCAAGAGCGTCAAAAAAGAGCCGGGCGTATTGAAATATTGCTTTCGTTTCGTTGACCATTTATGAATCGTCTCCGGAAGCTTCCGATCTTATACACTTCCTGCAGCAGCGAAACGGCGGATAATTTATCAGAAGTACTAATTCCTCCGGCGAGATTATAAATCCTAAGCTAGTCGCCGGATATTACCTCTTTACTTTACGGCATAATATCCGCTTTTAAAGGAAAACGACCGAGATCTTCATCGATTTTAGAATTAACCCGCGGAAACGACGCTATATGCGCGCTATAATAAACGCGCCTTTATCCTTCTCATTTGCCAAGAGCCAATAAGATATTATACGAATTACCGGTGAAAACTTATTTCTCATTTGCACCGCACGTCTCAGAACGGGCAGGATTTCCGATTTTAACTAGCGGTGCGAACATTCGACGCAGGCCGATTATTTTTTTTTTGGTTTAAATTTGCTCCAAATCAATCTATTAATATGCTCGAAAATGTTTAGAAAAAAAAAAAAAACATTCTATTCTCCGTTATTTTTGGCTTTTTGTTGTCGTGCCCGCACTAGAACATTGACGAAAAATATAATTTTTTTATTTTCAAATGAGACTCGTATTATAGGTTCGTATAATATTCTAAACAATACATAATATCCTTGTCGTAGTAGTAATGTTCGGCCGACCCCAAATGGTTGGAAAAAAAGCGAAGAAGAACACGGTCTCTTCATTGTAATATTAATATCGCAGGAAAAGATGAGAATCAAAAGTGCGCGGGTAATAAAGCGATTCGTTCTAATATCGGTAAGGCCATTTTCTAATAGTAGTACCCTTTAAAAAAAAGTAGAAAAAGTAGGGTCCTCAAAAGACACCCTGCATCCTCCCGGCCCAATGGAGCCTTTGCGTTGAAACACCTTATTTTCACTTATATAGTCAACATGCCTAATGTAGGTACGAATACTTTGTATACCTATGTATTATTATAGGTACAACTATGTTATGTAAAAAAAAAAAAAATGAATCATAACGAAACTAATGTTTATTTTCGCTTTCGTTGCGTTTTACCAACAATTATTTCTTCAAGTGACTACTACGTAAAATAAAAATTACGCTTCTTATCCGTTGGTTTTATTATTTTTTTTTTCAAACTCGGAGTTTGTTAGTGTTTATTTCCGGCGTTCGTGAAAATCACGCCTGGAATAAATAATACGTTTCACGAGAACATACGTAAAATCTTTACTATTGACACATTTTTAGCATAGGCAGTTTTTTCTTTGTGGTAGGGAATACAATGATACGTTTTTGTATTTTACGTAACATAATAATATGTGTTTATGTATAATGATTGATGTGTGTTAAATGACGCGAGACGATTTGTATTAATTTTCATCCCATTTTACCCGGAAGTTTATTATTTTTTTGTATTCGACATTCTGTGTAGTTTTTTTTGGTGTTCATAAGTAGCTGCTTAACTTGGCAAAAGTAAAGTAATAATTCTCCTCGTGGTGACTTGTAATGCGAAACGGCTCTTAAACGTTCAAGAAAAATATTCGTACGGGTATGTATTATAATGTTTTACGTACACACCATTTTTGGCCATTTTGCGGCCGCTAAATTAAGCCATATTCTCAAGACTTTTTACGTCTGTTTATAACTAATACTATTCTGCGCAGGCCCAACGACGTTGAAACCGATGATTTTCTTTTACTTATTCGTTCCTTTTTTTACGCGAATAACATTTTGTTTTTTTCCGCGTATATATATTCTTTCACCCGGGTCTTTTCATTCTGTATGTACGTTTATGTATAAGTGCTTATAACATATTATGTCCTATAATTATAGCGAACAGTATAGCCTCGTCGTCTAGTTCAACGACAAGTTAATCCCCGACTTGTCAAAATCGGCGCGATAAAACCCCATCAGTTTCCCCCGTCAGTTACACGCGTCCGCGAAAAGCCCCGTCGTCAGTCCGCGGTGCACACCGACACTATGTTATATGTTATATTTTACGCCGACGATATTGTCATTATTATTATATTTGTAGTGCGTATAATATGTTATTTTGTTATACTTGGCGATAATCGCGAATCCTATAATACGTATTATAACACAATACTGTTGTATAAGTTGTATCCGAGTTTTCCCGAGAGGTGTCACCCGGAGCTGCTGTCACCATTCGTCCGGTAGTTTTCTCAAAGTTCCGTGTATATAATAATTATTTTAAGCTGCCGCAGAATCGGCGTGTGTTTAGCATTTTTTCTGGGGGTACCGAAAATTTTAGCCTATACACGCGTAAAACACAGAAAAAAATATCGGAATTGGACTCATATTGGACGCGACGGTACGTAGAGAAAACGACGTGTAGGTTTTTATGTTTTTCGTTTTATAGACGCTTGACCACTCAAAGTACCGTCTGTGTCCGAATAATCCATCGTTAGAAGTACGGACGAGCGTTATCGAAGAAGTGATTACTTAGTGGTAAAATAAAAAACGCCAATTATGCGTTATTCGTTTCACTCGGAAAAATTCAATATTTCGCGAGACGTTTCGACGTCAAACTGCATGTATATATAACATAAAAACTAACTATTAATGTAACATAATCGAGAACGCCGTTAAATCCGTGAAAAATTATTTTCAAAAACGTTTCGTCGCGTTTCGTTGCGCGCGTATATAATAAACAACACGCATCGTGATGTGTATTTTATTTTTCACGTATAGCGTGTAGATTAACGGGGTTTTATTATTATTATTACCTATATCCCCACAAATACACGAAAATGGATGCGGAAAAAGCGCTCTGCCGTACCCTTCTAAATTCGGTCGCGTAATATTGTCGCATTACCGCCGCGCGTTTTATTTATTTATTAAAACGACTGCAGGTGCCGTGTGCTCTCCCGCTGCTGGGGCCGCCCGTATATAACCACCGATTAAAGGACTAGTACGGCTTTTTTATTTTCCCCTCTCGATGAATTATTATCGACACGTTTCACGGCCCAAAGGGTATATAATATTATAAAAAATAACATTCGCCGTAAAATCCAAATATCGCAAAATATAGTGTGTTCATCATCATAACGGTGCCATAACCTATGACAAATAACGATATAATACAGCCCGCGATGTAGTACGCGTTACAATAGCAGCTCGGTTTTGAAAAGTCGGTTTTCCGATCATCATCGTCCGTATTCTAATATTTTTTCGAAACAAAAACTAATTGCGTTTGCGAAGGAACTAAGATTTCCTTACCAAGACAGCCTGGTGGAATTCGATAGTAACTCCTCTGTCGGATATCCCTCTTTAATTCTAAAGGTTTTTTTCAACGTATCATTCGTACTTTTTAAGTCAAACGTAATTGTTTTATCGATTAGTTCGATAGTTTTTTTCTTTAGAAGATTGTTTTCGGCCTTATGCGTTGTGAATTTACCTCGAGTAGAAAAACGGGCCTAATCATATAATATTCGGTTTGAAAGTATTTTATCAATAGTTTTCGTCGAGTTTTTTTTTTTTGCTAAAAACGAATTTATTTTAAAAAAAAAATAACCCGCAGTGTTTAGGTATAAATTAATTCTTTTTAATTTTGTAGTTGTTATCATTAGATTTTTATACCTTCTTGAGTCTGTACACTGACGATTAACACGTAATTTCCAACCGTTATAATTAATAATGAATTTTCACAAATCGAGGGGTTTTTTTACGATCAAGTTCATTGTTTACGGACACTAAATACTAAAAAAAAAAAACTAAACTAAATAAAAAACTAGTTCGTACACAAACGGTACGGAGTTCTTTGGATTCTTAATTGTTGAATTTTTTTTTGTACCTTCCTCTTCAGAAAGGTTTTTAAACATACATGTATCCTACATGGATTGAAGTTTTTGTTTTTATAAAACATAACGACCAAAAAGAACGGTTATGCGGAAAAATAATTTGCAAACTCGATCGTCGTGTGTATGCTTTGTGGTTTACAATAGTAAAGAAGCAAATTGAAAAACACTGTATAAAAATGAACGTATTGGTTTTTCAACCCTAAATCGATTTTGTACTGTTTAGTATATATATATAAATAACTTAACGAAGACATTCGACATTTTACCCTCGATAACAGTTAAATGTGTTTATATCCGCGTGTAGTAGAAAAACTGTATTGTTCTCGGAGACGTGTTTCCAAAAGAGAAAAACTATTGTTTAATATATCTTGAGAAGGGTGATCGGTTTTCAATTGGGTGGTCTGGAAGACCATATTTTATTAAACGCGTCCGGGACCCAAAACAATCGGACTCAGTTTTAGATGAAAAACTTCAGGCCGTTCATGGGAGATAGACACCAGATGCGTGGTCGGCAAATAACGATTTCGTGTTCGAAAACGAAACTATACAAAATGATTTTCGTCGAAGTCCGTCTGTGTAAACGCACGCAATATATTATGAAAACGAAAAGAAAAAAAATCGTTTATTTTTTCACTTACATGTTTACTTATCTACATGTTTTGAGTCGACCCGATTTTCGTTGAAAGTGTCATGTTTTTTGTACGTTTTTATTTCAGTTTGGTTTTCAAACTAAATAAAGAAACACGCCCCGGAGAAAAACCACGTCAGCTTTGGTTTAGATCGGGTATAAATGGCAGAATTAATAATCAAGTAGACGAAAGGACCTGAATTGGGGATGCAGATAACAGAAATGTATGAGAAGTGTTTGGTAGAAGCAGCGAATGGCCTGTGGAAGATTAAAAAAAATATTTTTAAACGCTTATCTGTGTAAAAGTCGTAAAAAAACTGTGCGTTATGGTTTTGATTAAAAAAGAAAAAAAAAAATGTATATATTTGCGTGTTAATTACTGATATCCTGTCTTACGAAACTAGTTAGTAATGTGACGTTCTTTGGTGTTTTGAAAAATTCAATTTTTGTTAATTAAAGATGATTAAGAAAAAAAAAAACGCACCGAATGTATTTCGAATTTAAAGTTTTTGTGTTTAAGCCAGCTTTATTTTTATATCATTTTTAGTTCCAACGTCTTTTAATCCTCGTTCTTACTCAAACGTCAAAATTATAAGTTCTTTGTATGTGTATATATAATATTATACATTACAATAATATTATAAGCCGCTCAAACGGTTTGCAGCGTTTAGTCAAGTTTTGACACGTATATCAAAATTTAATCGCATTATCTTATCGATTTTGTAATTGTTGCACACGAAGTAGTAGGTCACTAGTCATTTGTATGCTGGTTTATTGGTTTGGACGGTGGTAGATTGACGTCGTTTTGGACGATTCTGAGCGAGTAAAAAACCAAAAAATTGTAAATTTCAAAGTTCTATACACTTAGATCACAAAAGGTTAATGATTTTTACCTACTTCATACGTTATAATAATTTGTGAGAATTGAAATTAATTTGATTATTGTTCGGAAGAGTTGTTGCCAAAAAATAACGCGATAAAAATGGTATTAAAATGTAAAAAAAAATTTTAATTGTTTGATTGCGCGTAGGAAAATATGTTATATGAATCTATCGTGTTAAAATTTTATGAATAGTACCTACGTATTTTATTAAAAAAAAAAAACAAAAGTTATTTCTGTATAAACGCAATAAAACGTCTAACAACGAACGTTGCGTTAACTTATTATCGACTCATCATTTATGCGAAAATATTGTACTCTCGTAAACTGATCATATTTTAAGGGTTTATGATACACAACGACGATTGAAAAAGTTTACGAATTTCAATGTTCTGTGTATTCAGCTCAAAATTTTCGATTTTGTTTGGACTCGTTACGCTCAGAATCTAAAACCTGTTTGGTTTGTAAATGATATTTTATTTAGCATTGCGTTTCGATAGCAACACACATTACGTTTCGCGTTAATGCAGTTGCACGAGTAGTGCTGCAGGTATTAATAAAAATTAACTTTCGTTTCGTTTGACGACTAAATGAATGTGATCACCCTAAATGGATGTTTTTTGAGCGTGTTAAATTTTCAATTTCCGACTATGATGTCGTTGTTATATTATTTTTATCATAATATTGCATCGATAAATTCGTCTATCTCAGTGGGCTCGTTTCATTTGAATGGGTTTAGTCGCACGATAGATCGAACGTCGGACAACACATAATAATATTTCATTACAGTGTTTCAAACTATTTATTCGAATGTTTGCGTGTTATGAACACGGATGTTGGCCAATTTTACTCAATTTACTTCTATTTTAAACGTATCGAAATCGTTTAAAGAAGTTTTCAAATCAGTTTCAATGATTTGAAAAACACTATTCTGTCTTTGTTATTTATGTCATTTTGATTTAATTTAGTTTCCCGTATTGTGTTTTTACTATTCTGTTTTATGCTAGCCGTGCCCTCATTGGTATACGAATTGTTTACTTCGAATAAAAACACATACTATTAAAAATCTCCAGTATTAATGCAATCAATGATATTAAGAGGAAAAATCAGTTATTAAAAAAAAAAAAAAAAACAATATCAAAATGGTCGGCGAACTGTTTGTTGTACCTGCCTACCGCACATTGTGTGTACTTTTTGTGCAGAACGTTCGTTTACGATTTTTGTTTAATTAATTCAATTATTAGCTTAAGTGTCAACGTTGTGTTTCGTTGTGTACCGACTGCCATAAAAATGCCATTAGCAAATTTACTGTCGTTTCATCTTATACTAAAAAAAAATATTAATTTTTTCGCAATCCTTCCGTTTTTAATGCCGCGTAAGAAGAATTCAATTGAAAAACAATGCGTTATTATTTGATTAAATTTCTGTTGAGTGGTTTTACGCGTTTCACAAGAAATGATTTGTACAGAAATCCGTATGCTTTTGACTAAATAAAATAGGTATTCACATTTTTAAAGTTGCATTCAGTCGAATTTTGTGGTACATCGCATTGGTACAATGTCATATGTAGAACCGAGTGAATAAAATAAATTGTGTAAGATTTTTTTATAATCGTCGTAAATTTTTATCTGCAAGCCGGCACCTTTTTTAAGCAGCAACCCACCGTTCGAGACGTAATTATATTTTCGTTACACAGCGGAAACGCGCATTAATTATATACGGTCGTCACCGAAATGCTTTTAGTGTGCGTACGTGTAGTCCGCTGCAGGATATCTTTTGACATTTGTTTGCTTATACGTGTCACGAAATTATGTTTTAGCCGGTCAAAGGATTCCGGCGTAGAGGGCCCTGCCTTATTTCGTCCCTCGTATATATAACTGGTATCTTTTGAGTGACCACAAAGACTTTTGATTTTCTAAGGACCGACCAACTCCATCGAAAAATTCTCTAATCACGATGATATATATATATGTACACTGGACGTGTGCACTACATTCACTACTTTTTCTTCTCACTTCTATTCACTTGTGATCAATCTCTCTCTTTTCTCTCTCTCTCTCTCTCTCTCTCTGCCTGTCTGCCTGCAGTATATATAGTTTGCCGTTTAAACGAATTTCGGTTCCAACTTTCTTGTCGCTGATTTAATTGAGTTTTCTGTTTGACCACCCACTCGTGAAAGCATTTCTATATATATATGTATGTACCTAGTGTAGCCGTGTGGGGAGTTCTTCGGTCTTTTGAAAGTATATATACAGAATCGATTGAGAACGGTTTTTTTAACGTTTGTTCGAGCTCTCTTAAACTGCAGTTTTCAAACAATAGAGGAGGTACCTTATACTATTATGGTGCTCAAATATGATTACGCGCTCAGTCAAAGACATTTCGATTTATTTTTACGTATGTGTGTATACGTCCTACCCGTACGATGCGGCGTTTAATTTGATGTGAATCGTACAATCACAACTTTAGAACGGACGAATGCCACGCGAATACGGTGCATTAGTTTTTCGAGTCGCAGCGGAAAAATTGATCGAAAATGCCTTTTTTTTGATACAAGACCCCGACGCAGAACGCTATAGTTGTATACAGGGAGATAAAATTTTGTTTTGTTATCGTTTTGTACCGATTTTTTTGTACGTGTTTTTGTACGTACAGGTAACGCGACGTTGAACCGAAAACGGTGTTGGCCGATCGGTTTCAAATCGAGATGGCGCAAAATCGTATTGCCTGTCATTCGTATAATACACGTGCTTCGTTCTTGAAATTCCACAAACCCTCCTCACGACAACTCCATTATCATCCGCTTTTCACCGTGTACGCTCTCTCGTGCTTTCCGTCGTGTCCGCCGTTTCTTTTGTTTCCTCGTTTTTATTTCTCTCTTTACGGACGCTCTCAATCGACGCTCCCGATATCTATCCTTCGTCCCGTTTCACCGCAAACAACCGCTCCCTTTTGTCCACACGCGTCCCTCTTTCCACGAAACGACACGACGTCCTACACGTCTCCATAATAATATGTGTCAGGACAAGCTTCGCCACCTCGACGTGGTGTACGTCCCGTACAATCAATATATAGCTCTTTGTTTTCTATCCGTCGTTTTGTTTTCTTATTTCTATACGCAACTGCACTTTTGACCAACGTTAAACCCTTAACACCACGCGTATTTGCTGCGTCGTTATCAACAGCTGTTGATCCTGTAGAACGCGTATTGGTCGCGTGTAAATAGTTAGTAAAATCTGAAGCCAAAAAAAAAACCACAAAAAACCATGAAAGTAGTCCACGATTTAAAAACGCTAGGTGTATAATATAATAAAAAATACACCTGTATTGTACAGTACATAATAATTAATATACGTGATTGTTGGTGACGGCCTAAAACAGTGTTAAAGACATCCTCGCGTCTTCAACATATTTTACGTTTCGGAACAAATCTGTATTGTTGCTGCAGTCTTAATCGAATCTACGCTAATTCTTGTACAGTTGAACTTCAATGTTTTCTGTCGATATATAATTATAAAAATGTTAATAACGTTACGAAGTTATGAATTGTGGATAGTAGTTGAATGCGATGTTATACATGCGTTTAGTGCGAATAGTGTATATTAGTTGCTATTTGAATGTAAACGCACAGTTTGAATTATAAAAGTTCCGAAATTGTTTACTTAAACAAAAAGAGTTTTAAGTACTCCAAAATCGAATTTAGCAATTTAAAAAATTTGAAATCTTATACTTCCACAGTTGTATTGTTTCTGTTAAACCCATAAATAAACGACATGCTTTTCTATGTATGAAATCTTTTAGAATAAATCAATTAAAAATTGTCGTTTTGTTTTGTTGTTTTTTCATTTTCGTCGTGACGTGTTTGGGCCACTGTTCGAACATTTTGCCCCATTCAACTGTATTAAAATAGTTTTTGGTACCGGGATTTAGTCGGTCAAAGCTTAGTAATTCCACATTAAATCAAAAAAATTAGTACACCAAGTTACACGAATTTGGAAACCCTGTTTCACCACCTTAAGGGAAGAATTTTAAAAAAACCTTAGGGGTCGAATTTTGAAAAACCCTTCCTCGGTGCTCTTCTTCGCCGTCTGTGCAAAATTTCAAGTCTCCGTAGAGCCAGCGGTTTAGGCTGTGCGTTGATCGATACATCAATACTCGAACTTTTTTAAACCCCTTTAGGGGTTAAATTTTGAAAAACATTTTTTAGGAGCTTGCCTGCCTTACACGAGGAACTTCTGTGCTGAATTTCAAGTCTCCGTAGAGGTACGGGCTGCGCGTTGATCGATGTTTGAATCCCATTTTCACCCCTTTAGAGGTCGAATTTCGAAAAATACTTTCTCAGCGCGCCCCCGCATTGCTTAAGGAACCTCTGTACAGAATTTCAAGTCTCTACGCCCAGCGGGGCTCGGTCGGGGCGTCGATGAGAGAATGTAAGGGCGGTCTCCCATATGTGTATAGATGGATTATTATAATCCACAGTAGTATATTATTATTTTGGTGTTATGATAGCGGTCCTTTGCGTGTCGTCCTCGAGGACGACGGGAAATTCTCGATACGGACGAGGGGTTGGGGAGAGGTTGAGCGCAGGGGGGGCGGCCGCATAGAGGGATGTTTTTGAGTTTGATTGCCGCGAATCTCATCCCCATCGGCCATTGTTTAGTAAACGGATCCTCCGGTACGTACGGCGGTGGTGAAGGAAGCGGGGGCTAACCCGTCGGATTCGTCGTCGCGCGTATTAATCTCTAGCGGTCTCCGCGCACGGGCGCAAGATGTGAAACGCAATTACACGGGCCGACAGATTTATCGCGGTGGTCAACCGCCGGCCGGAGGGCAGTGGAGAAAGAGGAAGAGAGAATAATAATAATAATATGTGTGTTTGGTGTTTACAGGGTGAGTCAAAGTTGTATCTATATATGTATGTATAATATACACTCGGCAGTACCCCCAAAAGCGAGCGCGAAATATGGTAAAAAAAAAGAAGAGAAAAAAACCACGTCTGTGTAAAATCGATATAATTAAGCCACCTCCCTTCGCCCGTAGAAAACAAATTTATTGCGACGCGTTTATTTGCCGGTTTACGTGTTATAAGTACAGCGTTTGAAAATTTTTATGAAAATATTTCACGCGTTAAGAGGTTTGGATAATTTCTACGGCGAAAACCTGGTCTGATGTTTCGTCGGTCGATAAAAAATATAGGGGAAAACACAAATTTGACGAAATCGCTGTGTACATTATGAAGCCAGACAACTCGATAAACTGAATGCCGAGCAAAAGAATATGCTGGCTACCCCCTCCTGACAGACCCTGTATTTGTCTGTGTACAGGGTCGCCACACGTCTGGGAAACATTGAAAAAAGTCGGGGAATTTCGTAAGTTTTCGAATGTATTTTATCAACGGTTGCCGGTGGGGTTGAAATTTTTTTCGAAAAACAATCGTTTGTACCGTATGATACGTAATATGTACACAGGGACCTGTTGGCGGATGTCACGGCGACGGTGTGCAGCGTGTGCCGTCTCTATCCCTGCGGCGGAGCGGGTAGTTTCCCTTAAACAACGGTCAGATGGGCTTAATGAAATGCGAAATTAAACCGCAACCACCGTACACAGCTTAACCCTTCGCGCCGCGGTATACGACCGGTATATGAGCACCCTCCGCCCCCGCCGGTACCTGCAGCAGAGACCGCCCCTGCGGTTACCGTCCCTTCGCGGCCGCGGTTTTTAAACTAACAATAATGTAAACGCGTCGCCGGTTCTGCTTTTCTGTACAACAGTAATAATATGTGGTCTCGTTTTGGTCTCGCAGCTGCTGCTGCTATGTATTATATTGGCTTTTGTGTGTGTGTGATCGTTAAACGTTTTACATTTCCGTCGGACACACGCGTGACGGCGGGCTTAATGGAGATGAGTAAAAGGGGAAAAAAAAAAAGCTTATGAAATTCATTTGTGTGTACAAACTAGACGTTATTATACGTACACCGTGTCGGCGGGGTCGTCGTGTCGGTTCGTGCATAAAATTACCACTTTTTTTGTTGCTTTCCGTCTCGCTCGCACTATTTTTTACTCCATCTCTTTCTTTTATTATTATTTTTTTCTTTGTTTTAATCTCGCCGCCGCCCGGCGCGGAAACAATTGCACCCGAAATCTGAGCGCCGCGGCTTAAACGGCGTTTAATTTATCGTTTTCGTGCCGACCGTAAAAAATAAAAATAAAAACCACGAAAAATAACGTTCTCAACATTATAGTCATGACACGCTCGAGCTGTTTAATATAGTATAATGTTTTGTATCCGTTTGCACGTGTGTTCGATAGTGGTTAAAATATTGTAGAAAAAAATCAACCCCCGACTGCAGTGAGAGTTGTTGTGCAGCTGAGAACAGTAACGACAGTAAAACGGAATAAATTGTATGCTCTACGAATCTGTTAAGCGGACAAAGTTTTTTTGAATTCCGCGTACTTTTGCCGTGTGTATTATGATACGAGGGGGGAAAAAAAAATTAAAATTTTTCTCCGTGGATACTCCGAGAAACGTGTTAAAATTCTCACGCTTTATTCAACTGTTTAGACGAACCTGCAGTCTACGTTGTGACTAAAATATGAAACATAAATCGTAAAACATGTATCGATTCATCCGCACTGTTAAATGCATTTGTCGTGAGAAATTATTGAATTTCAGATGCGTATTCTCGAACGTTTTCTCGTCGCGTACTACTTTTGCACACGTTTCTTCAAAAATGTTTTCCAATAAACTACCATTGTGTGCAAGTCATAAAAAAAAATATTGCAAAATTACTCAGTCCCCCCCAATGAGACTATGTACCGAAACGTAGCACGTATTTATATTTTTCTGGTTTAAAAGTGTTATTATTCACAAATAAACCGTGCGTCTGTGACGTTGTTAGGTGTGTATTTTGGTGAATAAGTTCCTAAAATGTATTGTAAAAAACGAAATATGCTTAGAGACGATATTATATGTAGAGGACGCGTCTCGTCTCGTCGACTTAAAAAAACTTCTCGTATAGAATGACATCGGGGAGGTGAAATAAGAGATATAAAAGATATAAAAGC
>CM029362.1:23542581-23578203 GCA_017140985.1 Hormaphis cornu
GTTTAAAACCGAAATACAAATCGTGTAAAATTTAATTAACCTTACTTATAATAAACGAGGGGGCTCTTTCGTTCGCACGAATTTAACGCATCGGTGTAGTTGCAAATTCATTGCACACTGCGGCTAGCATGTCTTTTGTACGATTGACTTCACTGCTTTTGTTACTCGAGTTTTTTCCCCCAATTCTTCTCTATAGGATTGACGGCAGAATAATAACTGTTGTATTTACACACGGTATCTTCAGCACATCCCCAAAGAAATAATTTGCGAAATCCGGTGACCTAGGTTAGAGGCCAGGGCTCAAACCGGGAAAAGTCGGGGAATTTCATGAGTTTTCCGGAACTTTTCGAATGTATTTTTTTATCAACAGCCGGCCGGTGGGGTTTGTTGTTGATTTTGAATTATCTTTACGGTTTGAAATTTATATGCACACACAAGCGAGCCTTTAATCAGTACTAATCGGAAATTTGACCGCCCATACAAATGTAACACAGTAGAAGTTTTCATTTTATTATACCCGCATAAATCGTTTCTCAAAACGGAAAATTATATTTCCGTTCGATAATCATAATGCTATCAGTATGTACTAAATGTTTCTAGTCGAGTCGGTCCGGTTAACTTGAACCATTAAACTGGCGCCTTCATACGCTCGATAAGAATTAAAAAAAAAAACAGCGTAATATTTATTAAATGTACGTTTCGAGGTATGAAAAAACAGTCAGTCTTCTCTGGAAATCCTGGAAAAGTCGGCGAATTTTCAAAGATTGACTGCAGAGTGTCGACGCAGCAACGGGGAGCGTTTCGTTCGGAAAGTATATTCGTATGTTACGTATTTAAAGAATATCGTGAAACTCTCGCCGTACTTATCGATCGTTTAAGACACGATGAAAATAATCATAATTAACCGGAGGATACAAATATCATCATATCGTCGTCGACGAATAACCCTGTATCGCCAAGTAACAACGGACGGATCGGCCCAGCCCCGTAATTTAAAGTAAACCGGCTCTCCGCGACTTTTGCTGCTCCCTCGCCGTTTCTCTTCGCTCGCGGCGGCAATCTCATTCGCCCGTCTCTTAAAATAATCCCTCGTCTCGGGATTATCCCGACAGGTTCCTCCTGCTACGCGGTCGCCCCTGCCACTTATAATAGTGTCCCCATAACGCTCACCGCGCGCGTGCAGATATCGAGGCGCGTATATATCGTATTTAAACGAAACACAATATACGTAATCCGCGCATAATCCTCTTTTCTGCGCGTTTCGGGCTTTTACGATTTCTTCGAGTCGACCCGGACGTTATATCGTGTATGTATGCATAGAGAACTGCTGCTTTTTTTGTTTTTTTTTAGATTAGCGAAGGATGTATTGATATCGGTTTTCACGCGATGTGTGTTTTTTTTTGAATTTTTTTTTTGCATTCCGAGCGAAGAATTTATGTTGTTGTTTTCACAATAATGTTTTTTTTTTTTTTTGTCTGCGATCAAAAGTTCCAGTGGAAAGGCTGCTCCGATTCGAACGTGTATGACACCTCTCAAAGGACACGGACCGAGGCGGTACTTTGTTCGTTTTTTTTTTGTTGAAATTTCGACTATTTTTGATGTTAACGAACGTCAAAAAAACGAAAACGTCCGAAACGTTCGACTTGAAATTTATACACGGAGGGGTTTAAACGGGGTTTCGCCGTTGAAATTTCAATCGATCATTTTCAAGGTGTAGTTATGGAACTTAGAAGAACAGTATTCTAGACACAACTGAGCTCGTTCAGAATCGTGTATTTTCAAAGGCGATGATTTATCGTTGCTTTCGGACATCAATTAACGCGTTTAAACCACAACTCCTAAACCCACCCGGTCGCTCTACTCCGTCAAACTACCCCCGCGCAACCCAGAGTGATCCGGTTTTTTTTAAAATCGTACGATCGCGATTATACTTCTTCAAAAATGCTCCGATTTTTCGCGTCAGTACACCTCCGACGATACGGTGTACACAGATGATGGTACCACGGGGGTTGCCGAATTTTAGCAAAATAAATCCGCGAATTTTGTCCGTACCCTTATGAAAGTTTCGAGCGTGTCACAATTTCTGATTATTTCGAATTTACAAATTACCGAAAATCGAACGTGATTTATAAAAAAATTTGTTATAATTTTTCAAATACAGATTTTTTGATAACGTTTAACCGATAAAAAGAAGTTGTTCCCCAACCAGGCACTACCTACCTATTGTAATATTTTTTAATTTTTTAATAAAATCGTTTCATAAACGGGGTCCGAACTTCAGTTTGTTTCAACGATCAATCGTGTACACTGCTGCTGCACTCGTCGTAAATCAGACGACCGCGTTTCGCAGTATCCGAAAAGTCGAGCGCTTAAATAATAAACGAATTATTGCCAAACGGTTAACTCGTATAAATACCCCGAAACGATAGTTTCGTTTTTTTTTTTACAGCGCCGTCGATTCATCGTCTCTCCTTTTCTCCCGCGATAGACTAGACGCTATCTTAGTAGATACGCACTAATTTTATACGTTATATATAGGTGCACAGCGATCTTATGCGAACCCCCGGTGTACGAGTTTAAAATGCGCGTAAATTCTAAATAAACGACACAGAACGTACGCGCGTGTATAAATGTCTAATGTTTTTTTTTCCCGTCCAGACACATAAAACGTTTCTTTCTGGATATTGTTGTTAAAGACTGCAGCAGTATTTTTAATTTAAAGTCGACTGGGGAAAATGAAAAAAAAAAAAAAATCGAGACCGGCGCGGAAAAAGATCAATTCAACTGCAGAGTACCACGACGGGTCGGGGCAGAGAAAATCCTTTTTGTTATAGCAATAATAATACGTATATATAGTCCTATAAATAAAGTTAAGTCTTAGACGGCGTACCTCGCTATATAACGCACAAAAGATTTAAGTTACCGGCTATTCTCGCAGGATATCCCGCGCAATGTCGCGCATCTGATACTGTGTCGAGATGCGGAGACTTTGCGATTTTTGTTGTTTATTTTTTACGGAAACGTGTGTCGTTCGTTGTTTATTATAACGTTTTCGTAAAACGGCGTGATGGTTAGGCAAATTAGCTGCACCCGAGCGTTTCGGCCGAACAATACGATATTTTTTTGTACTGCGAACTGTACTACTAAAAACCATAGGCGATCCTGTGTTTAAATAACCTATACGCATTACGACGACGATATGAGTCGATATATAATGTAGAAACCGTTCACATTACGGGCCGACACTATCGGTTTTTGACGTTATCCGAAATTATCAATCGAAATTTCTAGCTCTCGGGCTTTCAGAGGAATTTTTCTACGTATATCACTCGTACTACCTGTATATTCTATCGAAATCTTAAAACTAAAACAAATATTATTGTGTACATACAACAAATCGCACTCAAAGTCCCCCCACAGTTATTATTTTCTGATGTTATATTTAACTGTAATAACTGTAATAACTTCAATCATTGTTGTCGTTTCGCGGTCCCGCAGATTCGACGTTTTGAATTCTGTCCCGGACGACTTTGGTCGTCAAAATATGTGTACGTTCCGCGCGTTTCTGAGTTTAGCAGCTTCTTACGAAAAAAAAATATTCCAAAAACTCCGTTACGAGTGAAAACCGAGTGAAATCGCGTTTTGAGTCGATAGTAAATTTTTAGTGTGTCGAACTGCTGTAAAACTGAAAATTGTTAACCAAAAATTCTTCGGTGGGTGAAATATTTCCGAATTTCTCCCTTCAAATACGGCCACCGGCTATACCTACTTATTCGTATACTATTTCGCGAATTTTACTCGAATTATCATTACCTACTTTTTATTTGAATTCCGTTCCGTAACAATACGAACAGTTGTTTGAGTATAAGGTATCGAGTAACATTCCTCGTGTGTACAGTTGTATATCATTTTTTATATTACGCACAAAGTCATTTTTAATATTTTTAATAGGGCCGTGTTACATTTTCTCAGGAATTTTTTTTTGCGGACATTCAATTACACATAATATGTTGTATAGTTTAAACATCGCATCTTATTCGCTTTCAGATTATGTTCTTATCAAGAATACGTTGTTCTGTTTGTTTATTTTTTTTGCGTCGTAAAATTTCGTGAACGAACAGAGGTCAAAAAATATTTGTTTTAACAACATAATGTTGTTATTTTATCATCTCTTGTTCTTCCAGGTGTTTGTGTAGTTTGGATTTTTTTATCGCGCGGTAATTTAGCGCCGTCGTCTCTTTCGAATAATAATTATTCGTATAGTTGGAATACGCGTGCTCGGAATTTTTCGCGGTATTCTTATGATTCCTCGTCGTTTTTCATCCGACTCGTATAATGTCGATATAAATATACCCTTTAAACTCGTTTCCTGTTAAAATTGAAATACCATAATAATTATCGCGGTGGGAATAGTTTTGGTTAAAAAACTATAAGAAAATGTTGGGTACAAAAAAGTGGAGAGTCTCCATTTTTCAAATCAAGAACCTCAAACTAAATTTTATTAGAATTTGATATTTTTTTAGAAAACCGGTGGACAATATAAGTATCATATAAAAATAAAAAAAACAAACCAATGTTGTAAATCAAACGCGTTTTATAAACGTACACGTTTTAGAGGCGTTTGTTCCCTGCCCGAACGTGTAACTCACGTAACTCGTAATCACAGTTGACAAGACTAGACTAATTCGCTCGATCCCGTGCATTATAAGTTTTCGAATTACGTCCGCAAAAATCTTCGCGTTTCAGCGATAGATGTATTATCGCGGCACAAAATCGTTTTCGTTTTTTAATATTTCGGGGCCAACGCGATAAATTTGGTTTGTTTCGAATCGGCCGTTTAACGTCGTGTTTCTGACGTGTGTGTGTTGAATCGCGCGACGTTCATGCTACGGTCTATAATGGTGGTGTTTATAGATAGACATTGTATATAAATATTTAAGTGCCAATTTCGCCCCGTGACGATGACCCCCTTTTATACATTCTATCCGCGATTTTGCCGCGTCGAGAGAAGAAAAGAAAAGAAAAAATGGCTTATCAATTTCGTCTTCGGAGGTGGATCGCCGTCGGGTATAATTTATATGGATGTTTCGGGATAAAATAACAATAATATACGACCTGACCGCAGGGAAAAAACTACGGGAATTTTTTTTTTGGCTTTTCACCAACGCGAATATATATAGGTAGGTACCTGAGAGAATATAATGGCCTGTACGGGGCAAACGTCCATTTTGTTGTTGTTTTTATTATTATATTATGCTCTCCGGCGCCGATGGCGGTCTTCCTCTGTAGTACCGTTTTTCCGCGTTCTTCACGCGTACAAATATTATTCACGTTCCGGTACACACCACTCCAGGGTGGCCGCCACTCGTCCGGAAAACCTAGAAAAGTCTGGAGAACGTGGAAAAGTCAGAGAATTTCGTACGTGTTCCGTACGGAATATATTTTCAATCCAAAGTTTTGCCGGTCGGGGGGTTTGTTGATTTTGAAAAAAAAAAAAAAAATCATTTTCACTTCAAATTTTTATTTTTAGTTTCCACATTTTCACGTTTCCAAATTTTTCTCTTACGATAGTTTTGTGTGTCACCCGGACGGTAAACGGAAGACAACGAATGACGCTGAACGTGACGTGTATTAGATGAAGTAGAAATAGATCGTATGTACGTCGAAACAGCTTGAAATTTATTAGAAAACTTTTTTTCCACAAGGTTTTTCTGATTGTTTAACGATTTTCCAAAATAAAAATTTCTATTTGTTTTTTACGCGCTGTCCATGTATAAATTGCAGTTTGTCGTGTGCATGATAATCGTTCAAACATTTTGGCACTTTGTGTGTTTCGCACACGTTCGGTACGTAGATTTATTTAATATTATCGGTCTTTGTTTACCGACCGTTGTAGTAATCCCGAGACCACCAACGGTTCGTTTTGTCGAATCCAATTCGAATTTATCGCTCGTGTACTTTTGAATTTTGATCGATCGCACGTCGGTGTTGACATTCGTGGTCCTCGGCACGATATTTGACCCGAGTACACACCTATATACACGTACCACAAGCGTGCAGTAACACAATTTTTGTTTTTCGATCGAAAACATTCCGTTCAGGAAATTGAAAAGATATACATAAAAAAAAAAAAAAGACTATCGGAAAAACGAAAAACCACACTCTCGTTCGTCGGATTATTATCGTGTACACCCACGCACATAATTGAGAAATGAAACCAGCAGCGTGCAGATATTGTAAAGACAGATTAATTTCCGCCGCGGTTTAGATAAAAAAAAAAAACTAATGGAAAGAAAAAAAAGACAAATCAATTTCGAGGAGCAGCCACTTTGTACGTCGGTCATGTGCCACTCGGACGTGTCCGGAAGCTTCTTATAAAAATATGTTGTACCTATATTTTAGATCCTGCAGCAGAGCGTCTGCGAGGAATGTGTTGTTTCTACATTGATGTTTTTCTGCTTTTCCTGTCAACATCATTTCGTACAGAGGGAATGCTCCGATTTTCAAAGTCAGTGTAATACCTCTAATGAAACGTCTACGGACTCGGGTGGTACTTTGGTTTAGAAATTTCGCTTATGAGCCTAACCACAAAAACCAAAAAAAAAATCGAAAACTTTATATAATTCAAATATACGTTCGCGGTAAAAAAATTGAATTTTTCAGGTTTGTATTGACGTTTTCTGGTAGAAAGTGCGCGCCAATCGTTACGTTGAAGAATTGTGTTGAGTATTGTATGTATTACGCGAGCCGAAAGCGACAAAAATGGCGAAATCGCCTAATCGGACATATCGATTTAGTGTTTTGGCCATCCAAAACAACGATCGGAACAAGCTAAAAATTTTACATTGTATTCAATTAGGCAAAAGATGTAGGTTTGATAAAACGAACATTTTTGAGCCAAGTTTTGAAATTTACCAGGACTACGGAGATGATACTGAGCTCAGTTTTCCGAACCTCGCCCACCGTGTAGTCGCCATCCCGTTAAATTATCCATGCGACGACCTAGAGCGATCCCGGCTTTTTTGTTTACTCCGTTTCGTTCGGCAGAAAACCTGGAAAAGCCAGTCGATTTGAAAATATTCTAGAAAACACGGAAAACTCAGGAAATTTCAAAAGTTTTTTATCGAAAATATTTTATCCGCCGGCTCGTTGATTTTGTGCTAAATTTATCTTTACAATTTGAAAAAAAAAATTTTTTTTTCCCACGTTTATAAGTTTCAAATTTTTTCTTCCGTGTTGTGTTATCCGGACGGTTATCGTTTACGCGGTGTGACCAACGCCGTAATTTATGACGGAACTATTAAAATTTTGATCGATCTAAAATCGTACGGATCAAGTTGATCCAGTTGTGTCAGACCTAACCGATAAGCAGCCGATGTTGCCGAACTCATCGGAAAAAATATTTTTACGACGAACTAAAAAAAAATAGTATTTAAACGAATTTTTCGCGTTGGAAAACGATAATTGTTTTTTTTTCCTTTTTAACATTTTCAAAAGAGCTGCGAGACCGTGTCGCGATTTCGAAAAGTCACTAGCCAGCCACCATAATACATACTAACGCGCGTATTCGCCCCGGGAATCGTGAAATTCCCTCGCGGACGTGGAAGAGTTTAACGTATTATAATATATATATAAGCGAAAAGTTTCCGACCTCTCCTGCGTGCACGTACAAATATTATTTTATAATATACGGCTGTTTATATTATACGCGAGTTATATTCGCTCGATATTATCATAATATCCGAGTCTCGTTATATCATTAGCGTTTAATTGCGATTCGTATTTACCCGAATAGAGAGAAATCGCCGTTTTCTTCTGAGCGGTTAGGAAATTTCTTTTTTTCGTTGAACATTTCGATATGCGCACGCTTTCCGGTGGAATTTTACGCATACACTCTTTTGAGGAGGAATACGTCCGCGTGCAGTATTTGCTAATATTTTTACGTTCCACTGCCGATGATGTTTTTCTAAGTTTGTAGGGTAAAAGAAAAATGAACAGAACGGTTTCGTCTATATTTTTGAGCCGTTTTTTTGATGGAAACGATTCGAATTTTGCACGTTGCCGTTGTTCAATACGTTTTAATAATGCCTCGAACGACGTTTTCCGATAAAGCCACATTGCGTTAAGTGAATACTCTTCTTCTCTTCGCCCTCACATCTGTGTGTTTGCCATGCTCGTTTCATTCTTCTACCCCTGTTTCGACCTGCACACACGTGTAGATAAAACATACCCCGTCATACCCATCCCCTGCCGGTCCATGCCAACGAGACACACTATATAGTCGGGTCTGCTATTTTAGCCGATTTTTTTTTTTTGACGCAATTACCTTAACCTAACCTACTGGGAGTTTTCCTCTGTACGATTTTTCCCATCAGCGAGACTCGTCCAGACACGTCGTCCCAGATCTATTTTTTTTTTTTTTGCAACCCCTTCAGTACATTCGGTCGCCCCTGTTCTTCTGTACTACTTCCGCATACGATTTCCATTCATCTCTACTTCGGTTAGCTCAATTATTAAACGTGTTACACCGGGTAACGCTTCAGTTTCACGCGCCCCCAAACCGTCTCGCGGTCTCGTCTTATCCACCGTGCCTCCCCCATATCCTAATGCGCCAAAAATTCAAAAAGATATAGAACCTATGCGTAGTTTGCTGTTAATTTTATCGCGTTTTTAAACCGCTCTATATGTATCGTCCACCGCTACACGTGTATTTTTCACGATGGCGTTGTTGAATTCGAAGAAGACATCGCTTATTTATGCTCGTGTGTGTATGTACGGTTCTCCTCCTCGGTGTGGGACGTCGTACTATATCCTCTAATCGCCGCCGTGTGTGCCGCACTTTATCCGAGTTTCCCGTCGTTATTTACCGTCTCTAACACCGCCGTGTCCGCTAATGGTACCCGTTAATATTTGATGAGTTTAAATTCGCAATAATGCCCTCTAGCTAATACTCTCGCTATTCTATCCGCGGGTTATAGAACGTCCGTCGAACGTACGTACGCATCGCGCCAAGTTTATTAGAAACGAGAGTTCAACGGTGTATACGCATATAAGTCGCGTGCGTCGGGTAAATTACTAATATGACGGACGGAGAGGTTTTAGATTCCGAGCGAAACGAAGAACGTACGTATCGGTCTTCACACGATGTTTTAATATTTTTTTACCGCTTTGCAATCTCTCGATGACTGTTCTTCTTCGATAATGCTTCCCGATGTTTAACGTCAGGAAATGATGTAGGTATACATGGACACGGAAGGTACCGCGAGAGGTCACAGACTATTAATATATAGAGTCTATAAAATTTACGATCAAAAAACCGTGCAAGATTCATGGATAAAAACGTTAAAAATTACGGCAAACGTGTTATCTATCATAGACTTTTGGCCACGACTTCCACAATAGCGATAAGCCGAAACTTTCACACTTATCAAAATCGGTAAGACGAATTTCAAGAAATTTCGAAAATTTCTGACCGAAGTAAATGACAATTTTTATTTTTTTTGTTCGATAAAAAATTTAAAATTCCACAAAAAGTTTTGAAAGTTTATTATTACATGGTTCCAGACATGTAAATACGTACGCTACTAAAAGTTCTTCGAAAATTCGTAGTCACAATTTTTATACCTAGTTGTTTAAAGGTGGAAAATCCTCGAAAATTTGTCATACCTTTGATTTGTTTTTTGAAAAAAATTCACGTACACGTATTTTGTTATTTAAAATTTGAAAATCATACGCGTTGCGTATAACAAAATTTGCCATCTGAACAAAACTGTTAAAAAAAATCTGTTTCGCATATTATGAAAGCGTAAAAAAAAAAAAAATCATCGAAAAACGGTGTTATTTTTTGATCATAACGTGATAAAATTACGCACTGTTCTGACTTTTAGAGGAAAATTCTATGAGTTGAAATTACTCCGTGGTGTTTGATATTATTCGTTGGGGTTTTTCGGTGTTAGTCTTGTGTTTTCTCGCGAAGGTAAAGATTCTAAACAATTATAACTGTTTTAACTTAATTCTAGCGCATGGAATTAATTCTATTGTTACGGTCACGATTTTCGTAGTTTAACTGATCTCGTTCGGAATCGTTGTTTTCGTAAGCAATTTGCACGACTTCTATATTGTATAATAATCCTTCCAAAATGGTGACCCGCAGCATCAAACTATACCCACGCGATCTAGAGCGATTCCGCCTTTTTTCCCCATTTTTTTTTTTTCCCTCGTTCCGACAATCGTTTGCGCGAGTTAAAACGAATCATCCAGGTAGACATTTTCGTGTACCCGGGAATTCTAAACTTTCCATCCATATACGTATAATCTCGCGAAATATTTCATCGCGATATTGAAATTCTTCTTCATATAGTCCGCATAATCAACACCGTTTGTGCGATATTCGCGAAGTCATCGAATAAAACTGCACGTGCGCAGTATTATTATATCATATGTACACTAGAGATTGTGAAATAATTTTACAATAAACAGTTTTCGCCGTAGTAAGAAGAGTACCTATAGTTTGGGTGGTGGTCGTTTGGGCCGCAACAGAATAGTAGTTCGAACTATAAGTTATTCGTATTTACACTTTTTTTTTATAAATTTTCGTACGATTTTATAGTAGGTATCGGCCATTTCAGCATTCGTTTGAGACGTCAAAAAGATGTTGTCGAAATAATCGAACGAGATTTCAATAGCTTTATTACGAGTGTAAATTTTGCCGATAAATCATGCGATCTCGGTATTGTTACTTTTCTTTTTAGAAAATACGCTCTATAATTCCATGTTTTACCTGTACGACAGACACTGCGTAAAGATCGATTTTTGTGGGTTTCGAAAAGTCGTATGTATCAACCGAGATCTCAATGTTTGTGCGGTATAATTATTAATGGATACGATTTCCTTCGACCCGAAAGATCTTTCAATAATATCGTTCGGGACGGTTCAATAAAATCTATACATGTATATTTTTTTATTTTTAGTAGTGATCATATTTTTATTGTGTTAAAAACCGTATAGGTTACAATATACGTATCGATTGATTATTTGCAAACGGGGTTTTTTTTTTTATTTCATCCGCGTTTCGTATTTTTTTGCTCCGCGTTCACCGACGCCCGTTATATATATATATGATCAAACGGACCGACGAACGTTTGACCCATCATTATATTAACATGCTCAGTCGGTCGGGGCACGTTTGTGTCGGTTTTTATTGCAAGACCATAGTTTTTTTTTTATAGAACTTTGTCAACAGAGTCGGTATTTTCCTAGGTACAAATGCAGATTTTAATGATCTAAAAACCGCGGGGCAGTTAAACGATGCGAGTTAAATCGTCGACTGTATGAAAATTCGTGGTTCTTTTCGTGCCAAACCGACGTTTCTGAGCTAAAAGTACATTTCACTGCGATCATTTTAGATTCCGAGCGCGTCACGAATGATAGATATATTTATGTATGTACGTTGATTTCATTAGGTACGTAAAACACGAAAGGTATGAAATTACGCACCGTTGTGCAATCGATATATGCTGATAACTCCTCAAATTCTCTCTATTGCTCTGTTTCAGTCACGCTCAGAATCGTTATTTTCGTAACAGATATAATACACGACTCTTATGTGCAAACCATTGAAAACAGCATCAAACTACGTGCCCTTACACACGCGAATCAGAGCTGTGATCTCGGCTTTTTGAGTTTAAATTTCGCCGAGTTGAAAATAGCTTAAAGTCGCGCGTAATATTATTCGGGTTTTCGGTGCAGTTAATTTGATTGGTAATATTATTAAAACCCGATTAGTTGTGTTTAACTAATATATATATATATGGCTTTAGGAGTGAAGATAATTAATGGAGGCTGTACGTTTATGTCTAAATATATATGTTATATATGTATACACGAGTGCTTCCAAATCGGATTACGCTAGTAGAATATGATAATGAACCACTTGACCTGAAATCAATTCACGGAGTTTACTATACGCGCGGGATTCTGTACCATAATTATTAACACCTCGTTGTAGTCCGGTCGATCACGGGCAAATATGGCGACGAATCTATTAGCGATTGTTGTTATGATTCGATCTTTCGATTGTAAAAAAAATAAAAAAAATTTAAAAAAATCGTCTAAAATTTCGAAAACAATCATTCTATTGAAATGTTTACACGAAAATGTATCTTTGTACCGTAGCTGAACAAAACCACTTCTTATGGTTTCATTCAATTTTTATCGCTAAATTCGGGTTTCACCAGCTCGCTCAGAATCGTTTTTTCGAATTGCTTTCGGATATTAAACAATACGTTTGAACGACAACTGCCGAAACCCGCTAAAAGTCGCCACTCAGTCAAACTCTACCACCCACGCGACCTGGAGTGATCCCGGCCATTTTTCGATTTTGTTTTTCGGTTGATTGTGCACACCGAATTGAAAAATTACAATTTCTAGTGTTTTTAGATTTGCGTGTGTGTGTTTAGTAAACTGATAACAAAATTACGTATTGTTTGTCGCATCACAACAGAAATTGACGACGACTCGTAACCGGGAAAAATGGGACAATCTTGTCTCCACGTCTAGTCCGTTTGAGAAATGAAAAAAATTATATTTTATACGACGTGTCGTAGATGTCAAAATACGATTTTATCAGCTTATTACTATTTTTTCGTGTCATGCGATCTGTCGTATATTATCCAGCTTCTCTCGTGTGCGTTATATCATAAACATTATTATCCGATCGTTTTTTTTACCGCCGTTTTAAACGCGATAACGTCCAAAAAAAAAAAACGATTAATTATTTCGCCTATTATAATATGTACATCGGCCGCGCGCTAATGATATTTCATCGTATCGAGAGTTTTGCAGCACTCGTCCTTCTCCCCCGGGCGCTCTTGTACGATATAGGACGGACGGACGACAAGCGACGGACGCGCGCATTAGTGCCGTTTTTTTTTCGTTTCGTAAAAGAGGCCGTGACTTATTTTTTTCTCTACTTATAAAAAATTCATTTTCTTTTTTCCACCTCGTCGCGTCCGAATTATACGCGTGTAGTATGATGGTGGTGGGCCGCTGCAAAACTTTTTCGTTTTTGCCCCCACACAATATATACCGACCCGCTAATTACCATTTGTACAAGCATAAAACTTTTCGCTCCTAAATCAAACTAGAACTACGCGTTTTTATACACGTATAATAATACAAAAAACTCGCTGCAAACAGCTGTTTTCTCGGCTCTCCAAAGAAAACGACCGTAACTACTCCATAAGTCGTTTGTGCCGCGAGGCGTCCGGAGGAAACGAACGTAGGGCAGACGTGGACGGATTTGATGACCGTTCCGTGAAAAGTACGTAAAACGAGATCTTGATAAAATCGGCATATCTCGGGGAAATAAAAAACGTTTCGTCCGAACGGTCTGAAATTTCGTTTTTCGCTAATCGAGTGTCACACCGCGAGCTCGTATATTAGAGCAGTAAACTCGCGTCCGTTTCGACGAGGTGTTTTCCTTTTTTTTTTTTGGTCTGCGTACACTACGTTTTCCCTGCGTTGTCTTTCGTACTCGTTGTCGGTGTATTCTACGAAGGTCGATATATGGCCTTTTACACGATATTTGATCGCCCAAAGGCTGTCGGGGGTTTTTTTTTCCCTCTTGTTTACAGGAACGTTATTTTTTTTTTACATTTTTCGGCCCCTATACCTCGACACGCGCAGAAATTGGTTTTCGAATAACTGTCAACCGTGGTGCCGCGCGGTGTATTTGCCTTCAATTATATCCGCGGTCGGGTCGGGTCGCGACGCGCGTGTTGGAGAATATCGGCGGGGAAAAAAAATTACAATAATAATAATACGTGTATACAAAAAAAAACACGATGTCGATGTCGTCGCAGAGTCTGAAATAACACACACAGAGTGTATAATGTGTCATAACAAGTGTGTACGCGGGTATTATTTTTTTCCACCGTTTTTTTTCCACGTTTTTTTTTCCATTTCGCGCTACGTTTGTGTGTACAACAACGACGGCGTGTATCGTGTCACGTGACGTATCGATCCGCGAGCCCATGGGTCATTCTCGGCCGAGAAGAGTGGTGCGACAGTCCATTATTATTTCGCGGATTTTCATGGACCATTGTGTAGTATAACATTATCATTATTGTTATTACTCGTGTTATTGACGCGAGTCACTGGTGCAGCGAGAGAAAATGACGGGGGCGAAAAAAAAAGCAGCCGGAATCACTGTAGGTCGGAATATTTTCGGTAGGTTTGTGTTGTATACAGAAGTACGTTAAAAAATCTGCATTCGATTAATAACGGAAAACGGAGAGAACGGACGAACAGAGAAATCGGATGAACAGAGAAATCGGCACAGTCTGTTAAAATAACGTTTAAAATACGACGCGTGAAAATTTCGAACCGTGTTTGGACGACCACTAGTGATTCGAGGATTTTCGAGGATTTGATTCGAGGAGTTTTTTTTTTACGTCGATCGCACAACGGTTTCTCACGTTGTTGTTACGATCGAAAGAACGCCGTTTTTCAGTACTTATACGCTTGTACCGGGTGGATTTTTTTTTTGTTGTTCGGATAGCAAATTTTTTTGTTTTCATAACATATTAAACTTTCAAATAGCGAATTCGTCGTGTGAGTTGCGATATTTGTTTTTCAAAGGCGTTTTAGGAAAATTTTCCAACAACTAAATCTAAAAATCGCGCGCATTTTCGTAATTTTTTAGTACGCACGTTGGGAACGTATTGTATTAAATTTTCAATATCGATAGTGTTGCGAACGAACGTCGATTTTGCTTTTGATGATACTGCTTACCGTGGGGGGCTATCGAATTGTACGTATGTTATTTTTTTTTCCAAAGCGTCAAAGTCTTTCGAAATCAGAGATAAAACGATATGTTTTTACCGTTTCGTGTGTTTTGACTTTGAATAAATAACGATCCCTCTTCTGTGTAGACGTGCGTACGATATAAAGTCCCCCCATACAACAAAATGTGTATAGAGACTGTTCAACAGTTGTAAACATTATAATATTATCGTGTAATGAATGCAAATTTATACAAGTTTGAGTCGCCGCGGTACTACTAAAAAAACTATCGTTCGTCAACAAACTGTACATAACAATATTGCCACTACTCGTATTATTACCACCCAATAATAATTGTAAACAAAACTATACACGGTACTGTCGCGTCGTTATGTGATATTTTGTTCCTAAAACGACGTTGTTTATTCAGGAAAACAGGATCGATTGGGGTTTGTTTTTATATAGTTTGAACGGCCGAACGCCTCGAAGACGACTTCTTTCAATATACGGACGAATAAACGATCGTTTATCCTTTAGAGGAGGCATCTTTTGCGGTGACCACATGAAGAATCGGCAAACGAATGTTCGTCGATAAACGAATTTTCACTTGTACGCCGCGACGAAACGGGAATTAATTCGAACATTCCGTTTTTCGCGTATGTGTAGTACGCCCGAGTTAATAACGTTTTTTTTTTTAACCTCCGAAAAACATTTTGTTCGCGTGCCTATATTATATCGTAGATCATGTTTTTGATTAAGGTTTACGACCGGTGTTGTTATTACGCTGTTGCGGGGGGCACTCGTAAAATTATACTTTTGTTCGAATGTCTTTTTAATTACAGTTAATAAAAATATTATTTCTCTAAAACCGCGCGTCGACTGTTTAAAACGCGCGGCACAAATAGTTTTATCGTTTTTTTTACTTTACGTTTTTTGCACGGACCTGTAAATAGTCGAAATGTCGTCTGACGTTTACGCGGCGGTTCAGTTTTTAACAGCGCGCCTGTATTTTTTCGTTATAAACGTAAAAAAAAAAATGTAAAACGGTTCGAAAGTGCAGAGTATATAACACATCACTTCGAACGAAATTTTGAAAATTCTCTCGATAATTCGTTGGCAACGTGACGATGATAATCGTTATTATTAAACACGCGTACAGTGATTGTATAAAATGTAGTCTTGTGATATTATCCGTAGTAAAAATATCGAATAATAGTTTTTCTCTTCGACCCGTTACGTCTCCTCTACTACTACGTCAAAGTCAATATTTTTATTTTATTCATTTTTTTTCCTCCTCTTCGCTTTTCTCCCGACTGTTTGTGCGGTCGGCCTTATTCTCTATACGTCTCACTTGTCGTGATCAATCCGTTACGCACACACGCCCTCGTATCATTTTCAATAATCGTTTCCGTCCGTCGCTCTTCTTCCGTCTCCCGCTGTATACCAATAATTTTTCCGTTCATTTTTATAACCGCACTTTTATAGCCGCTTCGGTCTCTACTCGCATCGCCGCCACACGCTCGCTCTTTTATTTTAATCGCGTACACCCGTATATTTTTCCGAAATAGTTTGTAGCTAGAGAATGCCACTCGCGTGTACATTGCGCGTTGTTCGTCTGGATCTACAGTTCTGGATGATTATTTGAATCTCATTTTACCCGGGACGACTCACAAATGCGTCGCGATGTCGACCGAACGTTGACGATTTTCGGCGGTACTAAATTTTTTACTCGCGCACAACAGACAAAACAGTGAGATATCTTTATTACGTCGATGTGTTTACGCGAGTTGAAACGTACTGATACGTATGTAGCAATATTCTATTGTTCTCCACACACACTTTTCCGTCGTGCAAAATGGACGGGCAAACTCGCATGTATAATAAATGTATGACGCGCGCGCATATACAGGGTGTTTGCGGAAAAAACGATCGGGTTTCGATAATGATTGCAAACGAAAATTCGTTTCGTTTGACGTACGGTCGAGCTTTTGTACCATCGCGGGTAAAGCAGCGGCGGCGGCGATTATGATATTCACTCGCAAAAGTGGTGTTTTTTTTCCCCTCGTTGTGTTTTGTACGTTTGTTATTCCGGCAAGTTTTGCGATTTCAACGATTCCCTGTTTAGTTCCGTTGGTCGTCCCGTACGAATCGTAAATCGTTTCAGTTTACGAAAAAAATAAACCAAAAATATCGCGCAGAGAAATCGCCAAAAACGCTGTCGTGTAGCAAACTGTTTGTTATCGGTTATAGTATAGTCGCCTAGTATCGTGAACGATTCCACTGGTTAAAATTATGAAGTAAAAAAAAAAGTTTTACCAAAAAAAAATATTGCGAAAAACGCTATAACTTTTTTTTTTTCGGAGTCGGGTACGCGCGCCAAAACTCAAATATTTATCAATCACAGCGGCTTTCGCGATATTATTTATATTTTTAAACGCTACCGTCTTCGAAAAAAAAAAAAAAGTAATAACTTTTTTTTTGATTATTTTTCAGCGCCTTTTTTCTCGGTTTTTTGAAGTCGGTTTTTATTTGTGGTTAGACCTAAAAGGAAAAATTCGCTGTGATTAAATTTCAATACCGAATAAAGTATCGTTGTTCACCGTTGTGGAAATCAATTTTTCGTTAATACGCGAAAATTTTGTAAAATCGTATTTCATCACACTGAAAAGTGTGTAAAAACTTTTTAAAAATTCGGCTTCCACAACGACACCCAGACAAGATTCATTTTAATCTTTTTACAGATCGGTCGATTTTGGGTGCGTTTATTTTTGGTTTTTAGGTCGGACGAAACGACCGTGTGTAGTTGGGCGATTCATAGGTAGGTTAGGTGCGTACAATTGTAAAACCGTTGGTTTTTGGGACTTTGGGACGGTCGTGCACGGCTGTGTTATTTTCAGTTCGATCCGAAGGGTACCGGGCCGTTCGTTTGTTGCTTCGGAAAAAACATAAACCAAAATCGTACAAATTTAATTACTCCTTATAGAAATGACCCGCTTACAAATTGCCTCAACAACAATATATTCTTCTTTGGCTTCTTACAGGCCTTTTATTGCCGCAACAACTACTCGGCCTCTCCAATCTTCTCTGTCTATCTTTTACCGTTTCTTCCGCGCATTTCTCATACTTCCCCAAAACCTTCATCAAGTCTTCTTTCCGTCCACCTTTGTCTGGGTCTTCTCTTTGTGTTGCACGGTTTGTTTCCAAGCAGTGCAACCAGTCCTTTTGATCTCCCCACATGTACACGTCCGGGCCAACCTATTCGCACGTTACTCAGAGTTCACATTGTATAATTCTTCAAGCTTCGTATCTGTTACAACACTCTCCTTCATTGTTTCATCGACAATAATAATCTCGGAACATTTTTTTTATTCGCAAACGCCCTGTATGTTATATTACGTACATAATACGTGTATTATATTATTCGGCGGACGAACCTAAAACCGCAGTCGTGGTAAACACCCGACGTTTCTGACCGTAATTAACGTTGACCGGGTTAGTGGGTGTGAGGTCAGGGTGTGTGTTTGTTCGTTGAGGGAACACTACTGTGTTCTGCAACTCGTATATATACGTGTGTACGTGTTCGGAAGTGGCGTTGCGGCAGTGGCGAGAGGAACATTGTGTACAGCATAGTTAGACAAAAGATGGACGAGCCCCGCGGGAGGTTTTATATAATATATAATGTAATGTACCTACCTCCTCGTCACCTATACCGGTGTACACTAGGAAAAGGATATAAGCTGCAGGTTAATTACGTTCAAAACTGTATATTATTTTACCTTTTTCCTTTCTCCGCGCTTTTCTCGCCACTGCCCCGTCGTGCGGATTTTTAACAGAATTATTGTTTTATTTTTATCGTACGCACGACGACATACCTGCAACGCGCGTATAACGACGATCCTTCCCCGCTAAAAAAAAAAGAAAAGGAGAAATAATTTTAAAGGGTTCGTATCGTATATTTATACTTGCTTTTTCTTTTTTTTTTAGATTCTGAGCGTTTTGCGAATGATGTGTGTGTTTTTTTTTCTTCTGCGTAACACTCTTCCTGAAACTAATATCGAAAGAAATCGGCAAGTCTTAACGTTTTTTTTAAATTATAGGTGGTTTTGTAGCGTGCGCTGAATCGGCGGCCGTCAATATGTATAATAATATTGTTTCCGACCCGGCTCCGGAAACTCGCGTGTTTTTCGAGGACAGTTTTGTTTTTTTCGTTTTTTGCATTTTAATTTTCCGTGCCTGCGTTATATATTTCGTCGCGTGTGCATATCATAATACAAATAATCGTTCTTGAAGCACGCGCTCGTTGTACGTTTTACCGTTTCACAAGCGATTCTGCAACAGAGGACCGCGCCAAAACGTTGTCGAAACGAAAGAATTATACATTTTTTAATACGTTGTACTGTAATTGAAACGTTTTACCGCGTTATCAACGAGCGCTTTTTCTTCTGTCGTTTGTACCATTTTTTTTCCCCCCGTACATATATATACTCGAACGCTTCGAGTGTTTCGAGTTAAATTGTTTAGAAAAAAAAAAAATTAAATTTTCCGCGAGATAACGGCGTCGGTCCCCTCGTATATTGTGTATTGTGTGCACGGATTTCTATACCGTATAATGAAATATAGTCGCAATCACAAAAAAACCATTGTTGTGTGTGTGTGTGTGTGTAGTGTTTGAAAAAAGAAAGAAAAGTTGCACAAACCTGTTCAATTGAGATGTCTGGAGTGAAAATTGCGCGTAAAACAATAGCCGAAAGCCCTTACGGACACGACGAACGCCGCGGGACACGAAAAAAATGTAAAAATAAAAAAAAAATAAGTGAAAACGTCGCTCGGCGCCAGCTGAAAACTGTGCCGTTTGTGTGGGTATATATATATGGTTTTAATAATTGTATTGTGCACTCGAGAAAAACGTTTATGTCCGTTTCTTCTCCATAGAACACGGCTCGTTCTTAAGACTACTGTTATGTATAGGTCCGTAATATTTTGACGAACAAAATATTGTGCAGTAGCCCCTCCGTATTTTAAACGGAGCGAAACACGTAATTTTCAAAATGGCCGGTCGAAATCTGACGGATATTTTGAAACGTAGTTCACAGTTTTGGGTGAAGTTTTTCAATTTTTCGCCACCGTAGTATTTGATCCCGTGTATGAGTCAAATCGAAATCGGAAATATTCGAACCGAACACGAAATACTCCAGTTCGAGTATCGAACCAAGGAAAAAAATAATAAATTTGTCGGAAAACGATAAAAAGAAATGGAAAAATGTGGAATCCTTCTTGACTTAAAATTGTGTTTAAGAGGTTAGGTAAATTATAATGTATTACGGACGTTGTTCGTCATGACGTTGGTCGTTTATATTGTTTTTATCAAGTTCGAATAAAAAATTGTAAGTTCGGTTCTACCTCAAAAATTCGCGTTCACTAAATTATCTCTATATCCGTTTTTGTAGCTCGAAAGTTTCGTCAAACGTACGTGCGGGCGTTTAATTAATTAATTGTTATTAGCTCCGCAGCGAAAGGGACGAGCGATAACGCCGCCGTTTGTGAATGTGTTTTCCGCCGTGTGGGCACGTCGGCGGCGGGGTTACTTTGCAAAACATTTTCTCGAATACTACACGTACAGGTGAAATATACCCGGATCAGATTGTACGCGCGAGTTTAAAACGCGTATGCAAATCCGTATAGGCGCAGTGTACGATATATATGGGGGGCGTTAATAAATTAAAAAGGGCCGAAACGTGTGTGTGTATAGTGTTTTGTGAAAATTATGTCGGAAATTTGATATTTTTTCGACCCCTCGAATTCAGGTGAGCGGCGGCGCAACGTTTGAAAAGTAAAAGAAGGGACAACAACCGCGTTATAAAATTTACAGTGTTTCGGAAACGACAGCTCTCAGATTCATCAAAGTAGTTTTCAATCAAGTGCGATCGCACCACACGTTCCCGCAGCGATTCGTTCGTCCGGAAAACGTGAATTTTCCAGCCCCACACGACACCTGATCGTTCACTACGGCAGATTAGAGGACTTGTGCCGGACGAGATGTGGAAAACGACCGTCGACAAAACTGAAAATAATGTACAACATGTTATTATAGTTATTATAATATTACCTTCGGTTTAAATTCGGTGTCCAAACAGGACGCTTTCTGTTTCCCTCGGTTCGACAACGATTAATTTCTGGTATCTGATCGATTGACGCGGCTATCGTGTGTGTGTCGGATTTACTGTTTGGCAAAATCCAATAAAATATATAAGTGTGTCGTTCTGGCACGTCGTTCGTTATTTCTCTTTTCGTAACGCTAAAACGCGGCGCAAACGATTTCGGCAAACGATGTATATATAGAGGTATTAAGCAAATTATTTCGATTTTTATGCAAAGCGCAAACGAGTGGCGTTAAATTATTAAATTTGTAAATACGAGACCGCCAAAATGTGCTGCATAATATAATGCTTGCATACGACGAAATAATCGTAATAATTATTATAAGTACATATTCGGACCGCGAAAATCATCTTCGCTCGGACGTATCGTGTATTACGAACTATATTCATATAGCAGAACGGTCGGGATAATCGTACGAATAATAAAAGTATCATCCGTATGTGATATAAACAATATTATATATGATGTAATAACGGATCGCTTATCGGACCCGAGGAAAACGGGAGCAAAAACGGCGAACGCGGTTAGAGTGAACGATCGTACGTACGAGACCCTTTTTTTTTTTTCCCCACGTAACCCTTTCGAAATCCCGTCCAAAACTTGTGTACGTGTGTCGTATAGTATATTACAACAACAATACGACTGTCAGAAGTGTGCGGGGTATTATTGTACAAAAATCACTTCGCCAAACTTGTCCGTTTCGTGCCCCTGCAAAATTAATACCAAAAAACGTTTTTTTTTGTAATTTAACCAAAAACGTCATCTCTTCTACGTCCTTTGATATGTGTAATCTTTTTAAAAACCGTCGTGCAGATAAAAATATAGATACGTCTAAATTGTCTCCGGTAAAATGACATTTCGACAGAAATTCGTACGCGTAGATGAAACACAAGTTGTAGAAGATTTAATATATATATTTATGTACACTTTTGCACGCCCCTCGGAATTCTCTCGAATCGCCTGTTGAACGAGTTATAAATTACTCATAACGAACCTGAAAATTTCAAATTTGTCCGCGTAAAATTTTCGATTGTAATCGAAATTTCAAAAAAAACGCTTCGTATAAAGTACACCGTCGTCTCGGATCTACGGATTTTGGCGCATCAATGTCGATCGAAATTTCGGCTGCCTAACTCTTTACGACATAACGTTATAGATTTCGGACGGAGCGATTTCATCAAACGAATAATCGGATCAATATTTCGATGTTAAAGTCGGTTTTAAAAATACGTTCAAATCCTTTCCACTGGAAAAAGTGATCACAGAAAAATAGAAAACCATCATTGTAAAAACAATACATTCGTGAACGCACAGAATCGAAAATTAAATAGTGGTCCGGACGAATCTCTATCGGGGCAGGTACAACAAAACGATCCCGCACGCCGAATAGAGAGGAAATGGTCGCGCGACCCAATCGCGTGTATAATTAAGTTTTCGAGGACCGCGGTAACCGCATTTCGTATGTACACAACGATTTCAGTCGTCATTCGGATGTTGTGTTAATTATCGTTATTATAATCGTTACTTATACAATTATAATTTTGCGTCGCGGGAACAGCCGTGTAGTCGAAATGCAGTGGTGCAGCAGCGTGTGATCATACCTGGCCCTCGTTCGTGTCGTCAAAAAGGGGAGAACAGCAGCAGTGTAAATGCAAAGTGTTTCAAAAAAAAATAACACGCGTCCCGATCGATACAATTCGATTTTGACGAGTCCGGTTCGAGTGAAAAATACTGCGAGTACGACGGCTGTTATTATGGCGGGTCTTGGTTTTGTCCGCGCGAGACGAGATGATTTCGTACAATTGTTGTTTTGGACGAGTCACCACAGTTGGCTTAAAATTTTCCCATAGTTTGTACCGGGGAATTTTCAGAATTTGTACCAGTATAAACATCGATTTGCAGTTGGAACGTTACCCCGGGGCACCACAAACCCTAGTTGTAAATTGGTTTTTTCAATTTTTCTTTTTTTTCCATCGACCGCAGCAACATAATTACGGCATTCGTAGCCCGCGAAAAACGCAAAATGTCTTCTTCGTTTGTACTCGAGATTGGTTCGTGGCAATGTCGTCTCCACTCTTGCCTTCCTCTTAGTCTCTCTCTTCGTAAGTACAGTACACCCTCGGTCCTAAACTATTCGTTGCATATACTCCGTTCGTCTTTCTCTAGCAGCCTTCCATAATAAATCCCACCATGTCTCAATACCATGTCCCATTTCTCCTTTTCTCGCCGCTGTATTGTTATCATATCCGTCCGATTTATTTTGATAGTAAGCATTCTTCTCCTGTAACACCACGTCTCAAAATCTTAGCTATATATGTTCTTCACTCTTCGGTAATTCGGTGCCATACAAGTATACGTCTTCAGAAGATTCATCTCCCGATATTGCTTGAAGTATTCTGCTTACCGAGTATGCAAACTCTTCTAGAACTCGCTCTAGCGCTCGGTTATTTCGCGCATGTAATCTTGTCCTAGGTATATTATATTATATTCGGTCGGTTTTCGCTGTTTATCGAAACAGCCGTAGCGGCGTATACCGCGGACCCCGCGATCTCACAATATCATCGTATATGTTTGCCAATTAATGCGATTTCCATTTAGACAAAATACATACTGACCCATCGACATGCTGCTGTTTGCCTACCGTTTCTCCTGCACACACTACGAATCCGCGTGTTTGGTGATTTGTTATTAAGTTGCAGCGCGTTTGTTAGTTTGTTCTAAAAACCGTAATAACATATTATACTAGGCGGTGGTATATTTATTATGAAAGTGCGTTTTGTTAGTTGCAATTTAATTTCATAGTCGCTCGGATATTGTGTTTGTTCATCATAATCCGTTCACTTGTACACACGACGCGGCGTGTTATTTTGATGCATTTGTACACATTCTTCGAACCTCGTGTGCAGCTGCTAAACGCGCGCACTCCGCCGCAACGTACTGTTTTTATCAAACTCCCAAAAGAAACGATGACTATTGCCGCGTATTTGAAGCTGTTTTTTTTTTCCTCCAAAAAAGGGGCCAAACTTGTGTTCGCCTCCGTGTGCGCCTGTTTTTTTCAATATACGTTTTTTAGATTCGGCGAAGAATGCGTTGTTTTTTTTTTTTACAATGATGTTTTTTTTTTTTCACCTGTCAACAACAACTTTTCGTATATACATCGGGAATGCTCCGATTTTCAACAGTACCTCTAACGAAAGGTCTACGGACTCCTCCGGCGGTACTTACTTCGTGTGAAGGTTTTTTTTTTTTGAAATTTTGCTTACTTTTTGTTTTTAAAACAAAAAAAAAAAAACGAACGTTTTACGCGGAAAAATTTGAAATTTTCAGGTTTGTAATATGACGTTTTCGCGGGTAGAAGGGGTGCTCGTCGAATACTACATAGAAGTTGGCGTTTCGGCTTTAAATTTTATTTTATCCCGAGCGTTTTTTTTTTGATATTTTGATTATTTTCCGAGTCGTGTGTGCCGAAAACGACGAAAATGGCGAAATCCGGCGTCAGATTATGTTGTTAGACCATCCGAAATAAATTAAATAAAATAAAATTAAATAAAAAAAGTCATAAAAATGACCGATACAAGCCGAAACTTTTACATAATATTCAAACAGGTAAGATACAGGTTCGATAAAGTGATTTCAAGCGATTTTCGCCTTACTGTCCATACGATTCGCGTCACTGATTATAATAATTATTCTCCCCGCGTATTTAAAATATTTAGGTACAACTTTTTTCTCGTCGATTTGATATATCGACGACCGCTTTACGTGTTATAAGTTTTGCCCGTTACTGGTATATCGTGTACATTTTCTGGTCGTATTTCGTTGTCGATATCAATTATAAACGAATTTTTTTAATATAAAATACGCGATTTGTTCATGCCGCGGGCGTATCGATGATAGTGATAAACGGCGGTTGTCAATGTGCGATAAATCGTTGTTGCGCCATCCGCAAACGCATTCGTTGGCTCGTCTCGATGTTTTGAATAACAATTATTTTTGGCGTATTATTTCTTCCGAAAATTCCCTCCGATTCGCCTCAGCGTAACTATAGATTTTTTAACAGAAAAGTAGTAGTAGTTTTTTTTTTTTTTACATTTTAAACATTTTTTTTATCGTACACAAGCAAGGATTTTTTTATGTGCGAAAATTACGATTCTCGCGAGTTCATTGGGCTAAAAATATTCGACAATTCCCTAATCTTCGAGTTCTTTATTTAGCCCATAGTTTTACAACGGTTGAACCTCGTGCACTATACATTATAATAACGTGTACGATTTCCATAAATTAATACTCGCTACTTAATAATAAGCATACGTTTGTTTTTTGTTTATTGTTCACACTGTTGAACAAAACGAAAATACTAAAAAAAAAAAAATCACCTTAATTTTCTAAAATTTCTCCCACGCATACTCGCGTGACAAGTAATTTTATAAAAAAAAAAAAAAAAATACTGTCAACAATAATTACGTTGTGTCGAAAAAATTATCACATAGATTATTATCGTATATTTGAAATCGTTTTAGTTAAATTTTTTAATTGAAAATTACTTTCCAACGATTTTAATTTGTCCCGTGTATATTTACTATACTGTATTATATTGTACGTGTATCGACTTGCTGTATACTGATTATTATCATATTTTTATGTCATAAACAGATTAACTACGTTACTATATATATACAATGTTATAATATTCATAATCAACGATTTCTGCATTGTCAAGCCATTCTTTTACGTTGAAATCGACATATTTCACTCCAATAATCGTTATAAAGCTTTAAACGCAGGCTTAACCGGTCAAATCAAATCGCTCTGACGTAAACAAATAGTATCTTTTTTTTTTTTTCTATGTACAATATACAAACCTTTTGTGACGTGTATTGTTGTTTTCGTTTCGCAATTTATACTTTTGGTGCACCAATTATATTCGGTATTATCTCCCTTTTTCTTTACAAATACTAAATGAAAGTGATACTTATTAGCCGCGACTAAAATTTTAAACAATACGTATACAATTTTGTAAACGGCAAAAATTGATAGAAACCACCAACAAACTCGTAGAAAACCTTGTTCACTGTCATAATTACGTAAAATACTATAGGTATTAGGTGTGTTACGTACATAGTGTACTAAATATGTACTTTATGATATTTTTAAACCGTTCTAAAATGGTAAAATTTTATTATTACAACGTCTATACGAATAAATCGGTCCAACAGTATTCAACTCGAAGCGATCGACCAAAATGATTGGCAAAGAAGCCAATTCTATCGCGTACTCGTGAGCGGGTTCCTCTCGTGAACTATGCGTTTTTGCAATCTTAAAAATGCGAACGAACGAGAAGGAAGACTGATGGTAACGTCTGCGGATAACCAATATTATGTTATGTCCGTATTCCATCTAACCAATAAATACAATTATTGTTCGAGTCTCTACGAGTTGAAACTCGTAAAAATCGGTCCCTTTTGTGTGTGTGTAGCAGGCATTTCCGATGTTTGATCAACGGTATAAACCTATTATTTGTTTCGGCGTGTGTATACGAAACGAATGTTTTCCTCCAAACAAGGTTTGTTTGTGCTAGGAGAGTGGAAAGTCGCGTTAATTTCTGGCGTTTGAGCGTCCGACGTGTTTGCAAAGGCGAAAACGATATACCGTGCTCACCACACGTTTTCGACGGGGCGTGTGTGTGTACACACTATTGGAGATAAGTTCGGCGACCGGGTTTAAAATATAAAATGGCGGGGCAAAAGGAAAAAAAAATATTTATAATATGTATATAATTTAAAGAACTCGGTCTGATGGACTCGGCGCGATGCGACGATCGGTAAATTAAAGTTTTCAATTAAACAAGTCGGGTTTTTCAACGTGTTGTTTTTGTATGGTGCACGAAAAGTTTGTCTCACCGTCGCGTCGTGCGAAAAAGTGACGTTTGATTTTAGATTCCGATAAAGTTAGCGCCTCTTCCGAAAAGGTCATTGATGGACCGATGATACTTTGAGGCGTGTAAAATTTTCAAGTTCAAAATTGGAAAAGTTACAGCGGCGAAGAAACTAAAGAGAAACATTGGTTACGGCAAACGTCGTCAAAATATGTTTTCGACGTATCGATTTCTTGTTTTTTTTTTCTCGCCGTATAACATTCAAAATAATGATCGGAACAAGCTGATACTTTCGCATAACACTAAAGTAGGTAAGGTACAGCTGGTGGTTTGATTAAAGTTTCAAGTGATTTCGAGCTGTGTATACACGTATAGATCTTTGAAATTCTCGAAAAATTTACGTATACTAGACAATTGAGCTCGTTATTCTTATTAAATTTTAACCGAAGGCGATCGAATTACACGACTTATCGCCGTTAATAATCGTTTTCATCGACTCGCTCGGAGTCGGTAAAATGTTATGACGTGTGTATTACGTTTAGCTGTTTGTTCACGCGTTTGTTTGCAGATCTGTTTTCAAAGAAGTTGCGGACGATTGTCGTCTATACATTATTATTATGATCACACTGCAGCAGCAAACATAATTCTCGCATTATTATATACGGAGACGTCTCACACCGTCGTCTTGCCGCTCTCCCGTACGCGCGCAATTTTGGGGCTTCTCCAAATTAAAAAAGAAAATACAGCAGCCCGTCCCAGCCAGCCCTTAATCAGTCTGAACATTTTTTGCATTTCAGCTCAGTTTCCGCCGTGGATTCGATGGTTCTATACGATTGTAACACATTGAAGAATCGGTTAGATTAGAAAAACGAAATCGATACCTGACCAAATATTATGGTCTTGGGGGGGGAAAAAAAACAAGCGACGAGCTTTCACGGGCGTGGTGTCGGAACGGGGAAACGGTCGATGTTGCGTAAACGGCTCGTGTGCCCACCCCTGTTACGCGTTACGTTTGTTAATGAAGTCGTTTTCCGGAAAATTCGGTTACCGCGAAATCCCAAGGTGACAAAACAACCGGAAAACTGCCGTCGAGTACTCGCGCGTGTTGTACTGATTGTTTTGACGACGATTGATATAAATTAAGTATAAAATGATGATGACACTGTTTTCCGGCTGTCCGTTCGAGATTCTCGTGAAATCTCCCTCTGTTGCCCTGAAACCGACGTGTCTGTTTCAAACGTCACCTATGTAGAAGAAAAAACGAAATCAACAATACTGGTAGCGTAGTAGTTGCGTTTGCTATAAATCCACGCTAGCTTTTAAACGTCCGCGGATAAGACCACTGTGTGTGTACTAACGCTCCGAGTGGTGAACACAAGTGATGTTTTATCGAACAGTGACTGACCTATTTTCCATCTTAAGTCGTAATATCCTAAATTGTAATCAGTTCGTAGTGTTCATAGTTCTTTGCTCGTCATCATTAACGCGAGATCATAATACGTTTGAATTCACGGAGCGCTCCGTTTTAGCTCTGCTGACGTCGTTATAGGCAGGGTTGCGCCACTCGTCTGGAAAACCTTGAAAACGCGGACAAGTCGGGGAATTTCGAAAGTTATCCGGAATTTTTCCAATATATTTTATCCGCCGGTGGGGTGTTTGTCGAAACTTTACAATTTCAAAAGCCAGTTTTTATTTTCTACATTTTTCTTTTACTATAAGTAAAAAACTCGTGTTTTCAAAACGCGTCGTCCACGTAAACGGAGGAAGGAGGCGGAAAAAAAAAAAGGAAGAAATCGTTCGTTCGTTCGCGTTAAGCCGAAGATCTCGCGCGATAAAAGGTGTGAAATCGCGAGTTCTCGTGGCGTGGTGACGCGCGGGGGGGCAGGCATTTCCACGAAAACCGCGTGATAATTTATCGCGGCGTCCGGTCGAGAGAGGATCTCTTAAGGCGGTGAAAAACCGAGAAGACAGACAGCACACACAACAATGACGGTAAAAACGAAAAATCGACGAAAAAAAACGACGAAAACAAAAACCGGCCGAAATCGCGCGGTGTCCGGCGGCGGTGCCCCGGATGATAAACGGGCGGCGAAAACCACCCGGCGAGGACAGTGAAAGAGGAGGACGCGGCGGTGGTGTTGTTACAACGGGGCGGCCGCGTCTGTTTTATACCGTCGTTTTTTCGAGCGTTTTAGTCGAGTGTAGACACGGAGGGAACAGCGCGTTTTACACCCAGAGTCCGCACTATTTTTCAAAGTGTTGTTGTACTTCATTTTTCTGTACTGTTCCAACAGAGTACACGCCCCCCGAGATACGTTATTTTTATAACAAAAAAAAAATTCAAAATCATCTTCACCAAGGACTACAAGAAATATCAACTTTTTCCGTGGCCATTCATCGTTATTTGTTTGTCGTCCGTGTTACACTTAGTCATTACGCCACCAAGTCCGTGCAACACGACGGTCCTACCTTCACCACCCCCGTCAAACAACCGACACGGCCAACTCCGCTCGACTGGATCTCCCTGTCGTTCGTCGCTGCGATAACAGCATATTGTTTTTTTATTTCTTTTTTAAAAAAGGTGGCAAGACGACATAGTCTATTTTGAAAAGGTGGCTGGCCACACTCGAGTTAGACCTGACCGCCCCGGACACGCTGGTGGAAAGCGGCCGTGACCACCCGGGGGAGAGCCGATAAACGTGTTGCCGCCAACTGCTACAAAACACTATCGTACGACGATTAATACCGGCATTTTGCTTTTTTTTTGTTACCGAAAACAGGCCAAGTCGCCCAAAGTGTCGTTTGGATGCAACGGGCTATTATTATACCTGATGTATCTGTTGGCGGAGCGACGGCGCCGAGAAACGTTGTCGGCAGTAATCACTTTTTTTTTATTTTCTCAATGTCTCTCATCATCTGCATTTTTCGGACAACGACCAGGAGGAAAAAAAACCCTTTATCGAGGAGGACGCCACGGAACAAAAAATGACCGCGGCGAATTGCGTGTGTTCGATTGGCGTGCGCATTCGAATGTACGAATGTACGGCGAAAATCAAAAATATTAACTGTTTGGCCAGCTGTCGAACCGCGGGGGTGGTCGAAGAAGAACGTTTTATCGACGCGAATGAAATGAAGATTAATTAATATATATATTCCGAATGAACGTGATTCGTAATAACTGTATTGTTGTACAATGGGCAGGAAATTATCAATTCTCTCTCGGCCGCACCGCGTCGTCAGTCAGTCGCTCGACGATTCCGGATGGGGGGGTTTTTTTTGCTGTCGATTATTTTTGATATTTTGACGGTCGAAAAACGAACGAGTCTGAGGTTCAAAATTACAATCGAGAAATAGCCTTCTAGGAAGACGAGAACGGTGATTTTTCGTCGATTTCCAAAACAAAACGAAATACGTATATACCCGTTGTGTATTATTCGTGTAGGTTTCGCACAGCAATACGTACACGACGTCGTGTGGCCGACAGAGTGTAAAATAATTTTGTGTGGGAAAAAAACGGAATTTTCACCGAAACCTTATTGCTGTTGTTGTACGTACGCGATGGCTTTTTCTTCCCCGTTTGCGAAAACCGATTGCGAGACAGCGAGCGGTCTGCGGAAAAACGTCTGCGAGTAAATAATGAAACAATTTTTTTTTAAAAAAACCGTCCAAATGTTTGCCGAATCTCTCGCTGGCGTCTGATCGAATTCGGCGTGTATACCCGCGTATGTAACACCCGTATGTATATTTTATCGTGTACACTCGAAGAATATCCAAAGGAATTTTCGTTCGATATTTAACCTGCTTCGTTTGATCTTCGGCGTTTATAATATTGTCGCGTCGACGATATCGCGATCTGTTTTTGAAACGCAAAAACGTCGACAGTTAACAGGGATAAGCCATTGGTTTTAGAAAAGATGTTTGTTCGCTTTTTTTTTTTTATGCTGCTAACAAAATGTCTACCAGAAAGAGTGCGCCGATTTCTACGTACAGTGCGTTTTTTTTACCATTGTGATGTTTCTAGTGATTTGTATAAAAGGATTTTTCGAAACAGATAACGAAAGGCCGGCCATACGTAGGCGTAAAACGTCTCACGGCTTTAACAACTTAAAACGGTTTATCGAGTTTACCAAAAGTCCTCTATTTTTATAACGCGTTTTTTTTTTTTATTTATGGCTATTACATTGTTATAAAAGAGACGTTTCAGTGTAGTAATATAATTGCACTCCATTCAATTTTCTTATACATATTTCATCGTAATTTAAGGTTTTTTTTTTTTTAGGAAAACCTGGTTTCCAAAGCTACATTTTACGCAGGGAGATGCGCGTATAAATATAATTGTACTATATAATAAGCGTATAAATTTTTATTATTTAATGTACACATCGTGTTATTACCCGAATGTTGTTTAAATTTAATTTTTTAAATGATTTCGTTTTGATTACCTGTACTGTACGACGATAATGCCTTAGTAGTGTTGCAAAATTTTACACTTTCTTTATAATATCATGAAAACTCGCAACGAAGAATCGTATAGTAAATCGTGCAATAATAATGCAATAATAATCATACATATAACTGCAATATCGTTGTACGACTAATATTTTCATTGTTTTGTTTTTTTTTATTTGCGTCACCTGTCGAAACAAATACTCGTATGGGTGGTCTGTACTAGATAGGATCCCTGTTTTTTTTTAATTTAAAATAATAATTATATTTTACGTTAAAAGCGTCGTATATACCTCTATATATCCGTTTAAATGGACTCGAGCCTGCACCGTCTTCTATCTATAAAACGTTTCTTTCGTTTTATAATATTTTTCTTTTATTTATTTATTTTCACGTCAAACAACTATTAATTTTCCACTCGCTTTACAGAAACGTCTTATTTTTTTTAATTAATTCTGACACTTCCCCGGTAGTTTAATTACACATTTATTCACGAAAAACGTGAAAAATAACCCGACGGCGGTACAGTGTACGTATAAATATTTATATAGGTGAAAAAGGGACAAACAATGGGATTTTGATTGATGTCAAGCGGTCGAAAAACAGACGCGCGAGATCCTGTAGCGCAATAAGTCCGTATCGCGGACCTGTATAATTTATATACTATATGTGTGTGTATAAAGAATATATTAAACACTGCTGCAGCCACTACTCGCCGAATTATTTTTGCAATTTAAATAAGTTTTTTTTCTGCGTTTGTCTGAAAAAAAAAACAAAACAAAATTCTACCCCATCTTTTTTAAATTTTTAGATTCTTGTGTGAAATCATAGAATGCAGTATTGTGCACAGTCAAGTATGGTGTGTTTTTTTTTTATTATTTTTTTTTTTTTACCACTAACGATAACTTCTTCAACAATGCTCCGATTTTTAACGTCAGTAGTACCCTCTATAACGACACAGATGGTACTTTTAGGGGTCATAGAGTTAAGCGTATTTGAAATTAAAAAGTTACAATAAAAAAAAACTGGAGAAAAGACGTTAAAAATTACGGCAAACGTGTTTTTGACATAATCGATTTTTGGCCACACTTCCACAACAACGATCGGAACATGCTGAAACTTTCACATGATATCAAAAAAAATCGTCAAGATACTACAGGTCTGATACGAATTCCGAGAATCGTCGAAAAATTTTGAGTTAATTTTGTTCGATAAAAAATTTAACTTTTCACGAAAATTTTTGAAATTTAAATACGATGTTTCTAAATGTTTATAAAAATTTTCGAATATCCGTGTTCACAATTTTTACATTAAGTGGTTTTAAAGTTGGAAACTTTTCAAAAATTACCCGTGACTGTGTTTGGAACATTAACTCACGAAAATTCGTTGTATTTGAAAATTAGATTTGTTGTGTGACACACAAAATTCGAATAAAAACAAAAAAAAGTTTCAAAAAAAAATGGAGTAGACTCTGAAAGCGTATAAAAAAAGTATCGGAAAACCGCGGTGTTATTTTGCAACTGGCGTACTAAAAACGTAATAACTCCTCGTAATAATGGACCAAATGGTGTTTGAAACGTTCACACGTTGTTTACATTAATTAACTGTATTGTGACTAATTTCTCTATTCGTCTGTTCTCACTGTTTCGCCGTCCTGATCTCAATCGGAATCGTTTTTTTTTTTTTCCGTATTTTTAATCGCTTACAGATTTAAACGTACACGTGTTATGTTGTGACCCAAAACAGCAGCCAGCTACCCCACAGAGTGATTCCGGCTTTTTCATATAGATAATATTATTATTATTATTGTACTCTGTTACACGCGGTTTATATTTTAGGCGAAAATAAACCGGCCCGAGCTCTCCTCCTCTCTCTGTGTGTGTCTGTAACAGATATGCGTACATTTTAAAAGCTTCGTCCCCGAAACACTTAAGGTATTAAAAATGTAAAAGCGTTTAAGTGTGGATAATTTTTCCCGTTTCTGTCGTTTCCGCGGCGAATAATCGCACGTCGTCGTCGTCGTCGTCGTCGTCGTCGTCGCGTATTAAATATAAAATGTTTACAGGCGCCAACTTCTCCGCGTTTCCGTTTATTCAATACCTGACACGTAAGTATATATTATAATATGTGTGTGTATATTGTTTGTATAAATTATTTTTCGTTCGGACCGCGATAAATATCCCCCGTTATTTGTCAACGGATGATGGGAGGTGTATACAAAAAAAAAAGGGCGAAAAAAAAAGTCGTGAAATATTGTTTGTTGGCATTTTTTATATAAAATACGTATTATTCTGCCGGGAATCATCTCGAATTCGTTTCTATCCCGTGCGAAAAAAAAAATGGCGAAAACTCTTCTCCACTTTCCGTTACAGATATTGTTGTATGAATAATCCATGCGCAGTGTAGGTATATAAGGTGTTTCAAAATAAGAGCGCGGAAAGTTATGGTAACGAATTTTCCCGTCCAAGATTTACGGACCAGTATCAAAAACCCTTAAAGTTTCCCCAGTCACTCGGCGGCATCGTCATACATTTATTTAATAATAAAATAACTGCAGACGGGATGTGTATATATATATAGGAAAAAATGGGAACGAATGTTTAAATAATTCGCCGGTAGATATTACCCCGAAGTATCCCGAAACGCGTCGTCGTCGTCGTTTCCGGCGGACCATTTTTTCTCTCTTTTTTTTTTTTGTCCACGGGGCGCATTTTTTAAACGTCGGTCCGCGAATTTCACGGATTCACGTTTGTTTTTATGAAAAAATAAAACGAACAAAATTACATGTATGTTCACCTATAAAAAAAACTATTACGCATGGGCCGCACAAAGGGAGATCTCCTCTTCCGCGTGCTGGACCCGGCCGAACGACGGGCGAAAAGTTTTCTGAAAATGTACTCTCTGTGTATCTATCATACGGTTTGTTTAGGGTGTTTTTTTTAATTAATCGGTCGTGTTCGTAATATCGTGTTTTCACGTGAACAAAGCTGTGTATCGCTGTAAAAAAAAGAAATTCCGACTTGAAAGTCACGGCGTAGTCCTTTTAAGAACGAATCGGATCAAGAAGTGTACTTTAGAGTGGCCATTTTCGGTGTAATTTCCAAAACAAACGTCTAGAAGTCTTGGAGTTTTAGACTGTATCTTTGTACTGTGCAACTTCAAAAAAATGTTCAAAAAGTTTCATTCAATTTTTTTAAACCATTTTTTAGATGTTGAGGTTTTCACGTTCGTAAATGGGTCAACGTTGGCTTTTTTCACTTGAAATTTGAACACGACATCAGTGTCGTACGTCATTCCGACAGTGTACCAAAAATCGTTCCGTCGTCTTGAAAAATGTATCTGCATAGAACTACAAAACAAACATTTCTAAAAGTTTTATCGTTTGACTTTCGGTTTCACCAGGACACAGTTTACTCGATATTCTCCGAGCTCGCTCGCAGAATCGTTTTTTCGAAGGCAATCGTTGCTTTCAGACATCGAACAGCACGTTTGAACCACAACTTTCAGAAGAACAGCAGCGAGACCGGCCGTGCGTAGTGTCGCAACTCCGTCAAAAAGTGCTGCCCACGCGACCCTGGAGTGATCCAGCCTTTTCATTTTTATTCTTTTTATATGCCCCTCTACAAATAGTTTTCGTCCAAATTTGTTTTGTTTTGTTTTGTTTTTTTTTGTTTTGTTTACTCTCGTACTTACGTTATGACCTAACCGATGGTGCTTGTGGCGTGTTCACAGAACCTCCGTCGCTAACGGTGAAGCCGAGACCGCAGCAGGCAAAGAGCAACAGCGTCGCGTCGTTCTACTGCGGCGCCCGCGGCGATCCCCGGCCCACCATCCAATGGCGGAAGAACAACAAAAAGGTATTTTTTTCATATAAAATACGTATAATATCTCGCACAAATTACGACGCCCCACACGAGAATGCGTGAAATGTATAAGTGATAAAAAAAAAGTCTAGTGATGTTACGAACCGTTCGATTTTCGAACCTGAACACAAAACAGTTCGAACATCGAACCGAGGAAAAAAGAAAAAATATTTGAACTTAATTTGTCGAAAAACGATAAAAAGCAACGGAAAAACGTGAAACGTTATACGTGGTATATATATTTTTTTTTTGCACGACGAAATGTACCTATTCGACCACAGGAGTGTATTACATTTTTCAATCAAACGAACTGCACATAAATAAGATCGTATACATTATTATTATTATTGTTTATACTCGGCGTGTTCAACGGTACTGGAAAATGTTTCAAAATGGGGAAATCGTCGGAAGACAAAAAGAAAAGTATATTAAAATACACGTTTTGAGTAAAATTTTAATTTTTTAGCTAGGGCAATAAAACTTTCTTTTTTTTTT
>CM029362.1:23578603-23613199 GCA_017140985.1 Hormaphis cornu
AAAAAAAAAAAAGAAAGTTCTTTTGACTCCTTCCCGGGGTGGAATTAAACTTTAATCGGGGAATGGTCACGAAATCTTGAACGTTTCTCGATTATCCTGGAAATTCGAGGTTTTCATTCACCAACCCGTTTATGCGGGAAAGAAACGCACACAACGTTTACGATTTGCTAGTAATTTAATATTGTTTTAAACCAAACGAATATGACAGACTGAAAACAAATCTGAATTTTGAAAACGTCAAATTTATATTTACTCGGTTTCGATGAAAGTTAGCTTTAGAATTATATATATATATGGGATCGATCCGATGTCATGGTGATGTGTAATGATTTGAATTGAGAAAAACTTTCGCGCGTTCGTCCATAAAAGTAGTTTGCGACTCTTCGTTTGTGTTGGTCTACCTAATTATTTATTTTGAATGGTGAATCAGCAGTAGGTATTGCATTTCAATTGTTCACCTGCAAAATGGATAAAAGTTCTCTCTATTTAAAACAAAAAAAAACCCCCCCGGTAACACAAAGTTTAATGGAATTTTCTCGGAAAAGTCGGGGAAATTTAAAAACATTCTCAGAACTTAACCAACCGTGTGCAGTCTTCTTGCCTTCTTCTACACCCCCTGTGAGATCTCCACTCATCGGTCCGTTTTTTTTTTTTTAACTATTCCTGCCCTTAATGGTAACATAACATTTTTTTTTTCCTCAACAGCGGACGTTAGAACTCGTAACACTCGAGCGATCTTCTCGCATCCACCCTCTTGTTCCGCACACGCGACCCTCAGCCCGTCCATCCCTTGTTCGGCTAACCGCTTTACCGTCCATCGCGGGTTTTGACAAAATAATTGTTTCGGAGTTTACCGAAATCGATTCGCAATATTTTACACGTTTTCTATGTCTCCGGACGTGTACTCGTATTCAAAAAATATAATAATACTATAATAGTTCACGCGGTCGCGGTCTCTCGCCGGACCCATCTCGCGGGGGCCAACTCGCACCGCGCGCTACGGCTTGACAATATTAAAAAATACGATCGCAGTCGATTTCGTCCCTCTGTAAAATTATTGTTATTCTTTTCCTCGGGCCGTTTTCTTCTATTTTCCTCGAAGTGGTGCTTGCCAAATAATATATATGTATTATACAGCGAGAGCAGTCGTTTCTGGCGCGAACACATTTGCCGCTCCCATTCGGAGTTAATCATGTAGAAGTTTACAAATAATATAAAATTCCTTTTTACTCGATTTGCCGCCCGCGGCGCACTATATTTCTGCGTCAAAAAAAAAACGCTGCACAATGCTACGGAATGCTGCTCTGTGCTCTGTGTGTGCACCGCCGTGGTGTTATACGTTTTTTCTTCTTTTCGGTTTGCTCGATAACACACACACACACACACCTTCGTCGTCCGTTTTTCGCTCAAATTTTTCGTCGAGGACAGACTATATATACGTATAGAATTGCTTTTCTTTTGTGACGACCAACCCAGGCGTTTAATTGAATTTAGTAGTTTCGTCTAAACACGACAACGGCCGTATGATATTACGTGTATAATACGTGTATAGGGTGGTTTCTATTTTCTTCGCCTGTCTCCCAACTGTTTGGGTTTCTTCAACACGTTTATCCCGATCGTTTTTGCGATCGTTTCCATATCTCTGATTTTTCGGTCTACCACTTTTATTCCAACGTACATCACACGCGCGTACCGGACGAATATGATACAAAAATGAAAAATATTCACACCAAACACTCGGAATATATACGTCGAGTCTGCAACTTTTTCCAAGTTCGGTTCGTTTTTATCGACACGCTCGTCGTTTCCGTTGATATCATTTAACGCGTTCGAGTGTTTTTTTCATTCGTTTACATCACTCTTCGATATTACGAGAAGTGTATCGAGCACATACGTTCGTCACGTTGGACGATTTATCCGGGGAACAACACTCGAAGCTTTTTCGACGTTTTTTCAACTCTTATACAATAACAAGCAGAAATTCCCACCGGTGTTTTTTTTCTCTATCGCCGCGTCCTCTCTGTGTGTACATGTATCGTCGTCGGTCCGCAGATTGTTCGAATAAATATCGTTTTTGGCGAGGCGTTTTCATAGCAGCGTTCTTCCAATCGAACGCGCCCCCCTCGAGCAAACGTTGTTTATCGTACAAAAATACGCCGTGCATCCGTATTTTTAGAAATACCTATATATATTATAGACATTTCCTATGGAACCAATATTGCAATTTAAGTTTCCGTGTAACGACACTTAACATTTTTTCACGTCGCCCCTCGTGCGTTCCCATTTTTTCTTTTAGACATGTAACATATAATATATATATATATGTTTTGTATTGATCAAACATCGAACTTTACTGTTATTATACCGCGCGTGTTTGACCAAAACGGTTATAATATGTCTGTTATATGTATATATATGTACCGTAAGTACAGAAAAAAACAAGTTGATTTTCAACATTTGAGGTATCACACGTACGTACAACCGGTGTTTTACCGAACTAAAGACACTCCCCGTACTAGAAAACGGATTGTCGATTGGTGCAAAAAAAGGCCCGAATGTTTTTTTTTTCTCTCAAAACGTAATCAAAGTGCGCGACAACATAATGGATCCTTTTTGCATGAACCAAATCGTGTGACGAAATCGCGTGAAACCGCGTGAAATCGCCCGATTGAAATCCCTCGTCGTGAACTCGGTGTGGCTTTTGTAAGAAAATATTGTCTGTTCTTGTTTTTTTTTCGCTGATATTTTGATAAAAAGCCATCGTCGCGGCGGATTTACGTCACGTATCGTAACGTTGCGGAATATCCGAGCTACCGCCGGCTTATGATAATGGCAATAATAAGAGAAAAAAAACGCAGCAAAAAATAACACTCTTGCTGCTGCTCGCCTTTGCGTTACGGAGCTTAGGTGAGTAGTATATACTTTGCGGGTTCTAAATCGATTTTAGCAGTGAGACAAAAGAAATTCGTCCACGAAACCACCCCCCTGGGCAAACAAATCTCGCTGCTTTTTCTAACACTATAGTTTTTGACCTAAAAAGGCCGGGGCAAATACAACTGATTGGGGTTTTGAATTTCTGGCGATTTTTCATAAAATTATTTTAAATCGGATGTAAACGAATTTTACAAAATCAGAGTGTGTACTGGATTTTTTTCTTCTCCCTGCTAAAAATCCGATTCAAAACATATACTACTTGTAGGTTGTGCGGAAAGATCTTTGCGCGTCGCAGTGGCGTATTTTTTTATAGGGTCGGAGGGCACAATATAGTCGCCACTCCACAAGAGTTTTTCTGAGCAAATGATGAATGTATCGTTTTTACAATGACGTTTTTTTCTTGTGTGTACACTATCTCAAGGGAACGCTCCATACCTCTGACGATAAACCGTCGTTCAACACACGTTTTACATGTTTTTCATCTCTTCCGGCATCTTCCTACGCTCACTAAAACGTGTATAAACTTCTAGATGAAAAAACAGAAAAACCGGGATCACTCTCTTGGTCGCGTGGGTAGTTTGACGGAGTATCGACTACGCTTTGGGCGCGGGTCACCCAAGTTCAGGAGTTGTGGTTTAAACGAATTGTTTTATACTTGAAAGCATCGATCAATATTTGCCTTCGAAAATACGACTTCTGAGCGAGTTCAGTATGCGTTCTGACGAAAAACGAAATTTAACAATAAATATGGTGCGAAAATTACAAAAATTCACGCACCCGCGTATAAAGAACATTAATTCAAACAACGTGTGAAAATTTCAAACCGTGTTTGGACCATTATTTGAGGAGTCAATACGATTTCAATTGCACGACAGTGACTTCATTGTTTATAAAAATTTATACATTTTTTTTATTATCTTGTGTATATACTTGTCGTTAACCTTTACTGTTTCAAAAAGTTTTTATCGAAAATCAAGTTTTTCATCGAACAAAGAAAATGGAAATTTTTGGAAAACCACTTGAAACATTGACCGACCCGGTATTTTATCTGTTTAAATGTTGTTTCAGCTAGTTCCGTCTATTATTTTGGATGGCCAAATAACTAGACCGGTTATGACAAAAGACACGTTTGCCGTGGTCGAATTCGACCGAATTTTTCGATTATTGTTTTTTTCCGATTTTCGAATTTTTTTTACACCTCTAATGTCTCCAAGATACTGCGTCCGACGTATACATCGGCGGTACGTTTAAAGCGCGTATTTCGGTCTTGCGTGAAAAACTTTTTCTTCTCTCCAATAATATCGTTTCCTTCTCGACCAGACGCGAAAAAAAAGTTACCGCGGCCATTAGAGCTGTGCAAGGTGGTGTAGAGGTAGGTGCAGTGGGTATACAACAACAAATCACATTAAAAACCTACCAGATGCGACCCCGGAAAGAACACGGTCGTGTAAAGTGTGTGTGTGTGGAAAAGAAAATGAAAATTAATGGGAGAAAGTTAAAAGACCGCGGTAGAAGATCTATCCCGCGGTAATTTTTTCCGCTCGGAAAAGAAAAACTATCCTCTCTCGCTCGCGGGCGTGGAGATGACGTTCGCTTTTTTCCCCTTCATTTTTGCCCGTTATTATTATATAAAGTTTGTATATGTACACAAAAGTCGCCGCGGGGTTGATTGATACCGCCGCGCGTTCTCCGTGTGTTGTATAATAACAATATTATTATATACTGTGCAGCAGAGCAGTGTTGCACCGGCGCGCGCGATTAGATGGCGGGTGAGAGAGAGAGGTGACGCTCGCTCGTTTATCACACACACAGAAGCCGAAAACCGACGCTTTACTATACGTAGGTATCAATTAATTATCAGGTAATTCTTCCCGTTTCGTCCCGCAGTTTTATGTCGAAAATATCTTTTCCGTCGAGTTGATGAAGATTTTCACGTCGAGAGGTCGGTATTTTCACAGGTCGCCCGAGATCGAACCAAAAACAATTCGGTTTTCGCGGCATTTTCGAGCGGCGTTGTTTTTAATGCCGACGGGTTGGATTTTTTTCCGAATTTTGAAAAAACATCGCTGTAGATCGCGCGGATTCGACGATGGAGCATGGCTGGTTCGCGCGGAAGTTGTGTTCAAACGTGACGTTGACGCGTGTTGCTCATCATTACATCCGAAAGCAACCTTCGAAAATTACGATTCGTTGTCTAGTATACGGCCGACTTTTTAATAGACTCGTTGTGATCGACCTCTGAAAAAAAAAAAGGTTGTCAATAAACAAAAAAAAACCACGTTATACGCACGTTCGCGTTGTTACACTTCTTTTATTACTTTTTATTTACTATTCAAATGATCCATAAATATCAGATCACGTGGTACGCAGCACAGTACCGATAGTTACTCAGTGTACAATCTCGTTTTTCTTAGTTTTTACGTTGCATTTTTTTTTTCAAAATCTTAATTTTATGATATTCGTGGGATATCCGACGAGATACACAAATTTACAAAAAAAAAAAAAATATTTTATCCGTTTTCTGAAAGAGCGTCAGCGCGATCGACCTGTTGGCCACCCCTGGTCTACTAGTATACAGCGAACCTTTCGGACCACTAAATGTTACGCACCGCTCATATTTTAAAAGCGTTTAAAACCGATTTTCCATTTCGAAGTAGACGACCGCCTTTTAGGTTCTCCACGTACAACTAAAAAGTTATATACCGGGTAAAAAAAAATAAACACACGTAAAATACGTAAAATACGTAAAATAATATCATAAATATTTGTCTATAGAAAATTATTAATACTTTGCTGTTATCATAATGAAAATAACAAAACAACATATAAAAAAATTCCAAATATTATAGCATAAAAAAATAATCGACACAAATTCTTATGGAATGGCAACTACGTTTTTAATACTGTGTATGTAATTTACGTCGTTATCGGTTAAATAAAGTTAAAAAAAAAAACGGCGAATATTTCAAATTTCTTTGCGTACCGCTGGTTGTCAATCGCCGGTCTACTATGTAGTATATATGTCGTCCCAGTGAATTTTTCGATAGTTTCACTGTTCGACTAAAAAATGTTCGAAATCGCTCTTGTTAAAAATTTACTCATTTTATGTAAAAAAGTTTGAGCGTGTTTCGATCTATATCTAAAATAAATAAAAAAAATAAAACTAAATCGGTACGTAAAAAACACGTTTGTCGTTTTATAACATTAACGTGTTTCTCCTCGCCGTTTCATGACCTTAACTTTTTCAATTTTGAACTTACAAATTTGAGACCTGGTTATAAGGCCGTATTGCGTCCGTATGATTACAATAGTCATACTCTAATTCTAGTAGTTAATACGTTTATCTTTAATATTGTATTTCGAATGACATTTGATTATAAATGTTTTGTATATTGTTTACTCTTTGTTTTTTGAACATTTTCGGTGTTCCAATTATAAACAACGTTGTTTCATACATTCAGAAACGTAACAATAAATTCATGTTGTTTCTCAAATACGATAAAACGATGCAATTACACTCGTTATGTTTACTATTTTTTTTTTTTTTAAATATTTCTCGTATACTTTGACTGACCTAGTAAATTTTCCCCTTTGACGTACTACGTATAATAACACTATTCGTCTTTTTGACTTCTCTTGCTCGTTATTTTGATTCTAAACACCGATTCGAAGAAATGCGTTTTTTTTTATCTTTGCACAACATTCATACTTAAAGTCAATTATTACCGAGCGTACAGGTCGAAAACAACGCGTAACAAGTACATTTGTTGTTGGAGCTTGTTGCAAACGGCGAACCCGCGAATTTTTCGAATCATTCTAAATATATTTTCACTTGTATTATACGTAAATGTATACATTTTATTTATTTCGTTTTTTTCGAAAAAATAGTTCTGTTCGTTAACACGCGAGAGATGACTGAAGTAATAACGGCATAATATTTAACCTCCCCCGAGCGAGAAATACTCGGGAACTCGTCGAACGTGCTGCAGTACACTCTCTATATCGGCTGTAGAAACTTTTCACCGATATTTTTCTCGTTTGTCCGGCCCGTCGCGTTTCGCTGATAAATAATTAACACCGTGCAAATATACGTATATTTCACCGGTCGACCGAAAAGCCACGTCCGTATCGCGGGGTATGAAACAATATACTCGTAATATATATGAGGACGTGTAGCGAAACGGTATCGCCTTTGCGGGGTCGAGAAGAATTTATTAAGGAGCTATAAATTAGGTATTTACCACGCGGGCGGTCACAAAGTTATTGAAAAAATACGGATCCCTCGAAAAGTCGAGGCCTCTGGACACACTCCCAGTGGCGACTTATCGTTTTAGATTCGGCGAAGAACGTATTGTTACAATATGTTTTTTCGTCTTCCGTGAACAATTTCAGTGGCGTTAGAAACGCGTTCCGAGTCAGTACCCCTGTTTAATGTAAGGTCTACAAACTCTGACGGTACTTTGAGGGAATTTGAAAGTTCGAAAACGTTACAGCCACGCGAAATTAAAAATAAACATTGTACGGCGAACGTGTTTTCCGCGTATCGATTCCGATTTTTTTTGTCCATTGCGTCCAAAACAATTGATCGAAACTAGCTTAAAGTAGTCTATTACCTTACATGGTAATGTTTTGACGAGAATTTCTCAAGTGATTTCGAAAAACGTTGAGCTAAGAACTTTGTAAGGAAATGCGCACCTCATCATATATATATACACACGTTTCGAAAACGGATTAAAACAGCGTCGTCGTCGTTGTCATACTGGCGCGTCGCCCGATTTTTTTCTAACAACAGTTTTCTACAGTAAAATTTTCGCGTTCTCGCCTTTTAAGGAAAAGTTAATGAAAAAAACCTACCTACCGTTTTTATAATTTATGTTTCGGTGGAACCGTACGACGTATACCGATGGGGAACCGGTCGGACGTATTTTATGTCCGAAAAAAATACAGCGAGCCCCCCCGGTAAGACGAGTTTATTCCCTTTGAGAGGAGCGACACGGGCACTAGACCGGCGGCGTATTGTTGTTTTCTTCGCGGGGAAAATAAATAATATACCGTACGTTTTTCTCCGGAGATTAAGAGTAGAAGAAAAAAAAAATCAGATTATGTTTACCGAGAAAAAGAGAGAAAATATGAAAAAATGTCTCGAGTGTTCCGTAACGCTCGCGCCCGCAAAAGTACGGTATTGTTTATATTATTTGGAGAAAAACTCCGAAACCGCGTTCTTCTCCGCGTTTGTTGTACGTGTACGTTGTATACGCGATGGTTCTCGTACGATATTGCGAATTCGATGTATAAAATAGAGTTCTGATTTTAAATTAATCGCACATCCCCTTTTCGTCGACCACTTTTCTTTACGTAAAATACAATATAGTGCCCTCCTTTACCTTTTGCCGTATTATAAAACGTAGACCGATTCTAATATTGTTGTGTAGTATATACCTATTATGGGGTTCCGATGTTGCGAAAAGTGTAGTTCAGTCGCCGCCCGGCGAGGAGGCGGTCGTGTGCGTGTCCGGAGACTTTTCAGACACACGTAATGTGGCGGTTTCGAACGGTTCTGAGCGAGCCGGGTTGTCGCGGTTAGGTATTTAATACACGCAAAGTCAAGGCGAGGTAAGAGAAAAAAAAGAAAAAAAAGGCCGGTATAATCAACTGTAGGTCGCGCGAGTAAAGTTGGACGGAGTAGCCGGTTCGCGCAAGTCGACGTTTGAACGTATATTATCCGAGAGCGATGATGTATCGTAGATTTCGAGAAAAACGTTTCGGAACGAAATCCCAGCCGGACAGGAAAAGTGCGCGGGTTAATTGTAAGGATACTGCGAATGACAAAAAAAATCCCCAAAAAAGTTTGAAAACGGCAATCGAAACTACAAGATTTATGTATTATAATATAACATATCGTGGTGTGACGCCTCACAGTAAACAGGGATCCCGTTTTATCGTTACTTTTTTTTTTCTTCTCAGGCTTTTGGAAACTGCCGGTTGAATTTTTTTTTTTTCTGTTGCTGGCGATAGCGAACTTCGTAATTTACGTAACGTACGAAGTTCAAAAGTAAATAAAACCGGGTTGATTGTAAAATGTTTTCAAAAAAGAAATCGACCATTTTTTTTCTCGAAATTCGAACGTGAAATGTCAAAAAAAAATCTCGTGCAGTTCTTCAAAAGTCTCGTATTCCGCTAAATATATTATTTTGAAATCGGTATCAGACCTGTATATATAAACGTCGTGTAAAAGTTTCGAGAAATATCATCGTCACGGACGTTTTGCTCATAAAACAAAATCGGTTTTGTCAAAATCGCTTTTTCCGTGTTTTTTACCGTTTTTTTTTTAAGTTTTTATTTTTTGCTTTATTGAAATTCGTTGGTAAAACGTCGAATACAACGCGCCAAAGACATAAATCGGGCGTTCGGAAAACGTATCGACCGTTATGATCGAGAAGCGACTCCCTAGGAGCGATGCGTGACGATACAGAAAAACAAAAACAATATAGCTTCTTCCTCGCTTCGCTCAGAATCCGAAACAGAGGCAAATAATCAAAATCAAACCAAGGTAAAATACCTACCCTCAAGTCGTCGTGCAATAACGGCAATTTGTGTTTTCCGCGATATTTACCATGTATTGCGTCGTCGTTTAATTTTCAATCCGTCGACGTTATTAATATTTTAGGGGTTTTTTTTCGGTTTTTCATTTCAATTTGTTCACTCGCATATATACTACTTATCCCGCGGGCGATATTTTAATTTATACGGTGCTTACATATTATAGATAATTTATGTTTTGAACAAATTAATTATTCATTCTGCACGTTTCTTCAATTCTCGGTTTAATCAACTTATATATACTGTTTCTAAAAACGTTTCGCTTCTTTTTATATGTATATACATAGTGTTAATTTTATTCACAATAACGTATAGTCAAGCGACTTTTGTATTTCGAAACTTGTTTGTCTGCGTACATTTTATTGTTTTCGAGAGAATTTAACCGTCTACAATCAAATACATTAGAAGCGAATGATGTGCGTAAAAGTAAATTAAAAAGCCGGGATCACTCGAGGTCGCGCGGGTAGTTTGACGGGATAGCGACTACGTTTTGGGTACGCGGGTCACTAGTTTAGAAGTTGTGGTCCAGGCGCATTTTCGTATCTGAAAGCAACAATAAATCATATTATATATACGCGTTGTGGTAAAAACATTAATTTAACAATAAGAACTTTGGTCAAATCTTTCCTATTTTAATGTAAAAGTTTCAGCTTGTTCCGATTTTCGTTTTGGATGTTATGATCAGAAAAATCGAAATTCGATGTGCATAAAACACGTTTTCCGTAATTATTTGTGTGTGTACCCTCCGTATGAAATACACGGCCGCCCGGAACGACGAGTTCCCGAACGATAAAATAACAACGCGAAATCGGCTATAAACCGGAATCGTTTGCTAAATTTTTTAACCACTTGTGTAAAACCGTCCTGTTTAGATTGTATTTGTAAGTTTCGAGACGTAAAAACTAGAGGTGGAATGATAACTGAGTAAACGTCAAAACATACTCCGAGTTCCATCACTCCTTTAAAAATGATCAAAATCGATTGAAATATCAGCGGTAAAACTAAAAATAACAAAAAAATTTGACGTTTCCGGCACATAGCTCCAGAAATAATGAAAATTTCGAAAAAAACGAAAAGTACACCATCGGGTTATCCGTCCTATGAGGTATAGCGCGTTAAAGTCGGAGCGTTCTTCCTGTTGGAAAAAGTGATCGCAGAAAAAAAAAAAACATCTTTCTAAAAAAACAACGCGTTCTCCGCTGACGCTCAGAAAATTCGTTTGCGTACGATTTAAGCGATGAAAACACAAAAGCATCGAAATTATACCGTACAGTGTACTTACTTGAGCGTTTTGTGCCGTGATATATAATACAATACGAAGTGTCACAAAGTCTCTTGAACTCTGTTTGCGCATCTATATGTATTATCATCTATATTCTGTCAGACCAGACGCGCGACCGCACTCGACGACACCGGCTGTACTACACGTGTATCGTGCGATCTTCTGATTTCAATTAGGTTTGTAATTTGACGCGCAAACGTATAATATTATTTCGACGTCGATCGAATTCGTTCAACCGGGTTAAGAACAACGTACGTTTCGCAAGAGTTCGTCGTATCACGTGAAAAGTGCAGCAGCTAGTAGAGTAATCAATCCGAATGAAAAAAAACAGTTTATTAAAAAAACCAAACATCGAAATAACCCATCGCGCGTTTGTATAGGCAATAAATGACGTGTGTACACAAAAATAATCGATCGGTTCCGTAAACTGTGTATACTTACGGTAGACTCGTAACCGGCAATCGTGTTATTTATAGGGTCCAACCTGTGTCACAACACGTCATTTTAGACCGCGTCTAAACGATAAGGCCACCGAGAAGCGAGCGTTTTTTTATAATCAGTCCCCGGATCGTTTTTTTTTTTATAACTTTTTACCACTCGTTTTTTACGGTCAAATTCAATCGAGTCGTCGTGTACATGATGAAACAGTCGCGTTTTAGAGATTTCGTCAGACGGTTCGTCGACCGTACACCGCCGCCGCCGACCTAGGTGTAAAAAATTTACTCAAACAAGATGACGAATAACGAGTTAGCGTTTTTCCCTAGGTGTTTAAAAAATCACCGATCGGATGATGGTGTCGAAGAGCGACTTTGTATAATTGTCGTCTAGAACAAACTTTCTGTTGTCTCTCGTTTGATAAACGTGCAACGGCCGCGCGAGCGGTTTCAAGACACGAGTCTAGCGACTGCTGTGTGTCAGAAAACGTCTGAAAAAAGTCGCTTTCGAATTTTCTGACTTTTCGACACGGCCGTTTTTCGTCGTCTGCAGCGGTCTGTATGACGTTTATTATTATTACCGCCGCAAACAACGGGGCTGTATAATATGATGTACGACTCGATTTAGCTATAATACCGAAATAGGAGGATTACGTCAAAATTCAACGTTGTCTGTCGCCGTCGTGTGAACACAATATAATGTTGTTATCTGGTTTATATATACTACTGTTATGCAGATTTCCCCGGCCGCCGAGCTTGTGGTCTACACCGAGCTTTTGTTTCGCTCCCCGTTATTATATACGTGTATTGTATGCGACGCGTTTGGGAATTTCTCTGTATACGATTCGTGTGCGATCGTGGTTAGTTGAACTCGCGCGAGGCAGACAAAACGAGAGTCGTATAGTGATGACCGTATTTGTCGAAAAGAATTCCGTTTGCGAAACTGTCGTCCACGCGTTTTGATGTCCGGTCGAAACTGTCGACTCGTGTCGGGCGCTAAACTTTGATTCAAACATACGAGTGAAAACAACACAAAAAAATGTTTGGTATCTTCTCTGTATCACACTGCTCTGCTTCGTATCGCGGTGTGTACGGTATGTCTCGTACGTTCTCACCCTGTGGTGTATAGCAGGCAAAAGGCCGAGTAGAGTGACCACACGCTTTTGTTAATGTTTTCGTCGGTACCTTTTGTCGCGAACAATTTATTATCGTTCGATTAGCGCGATATTACATAAAAGGCGTATCTCGTGTAGAAGACGGCTAGGAATTTGCGCGTCTCGTCGCACGCGTCTCGCTAATAACGTAACAACGCCGCGCGAGACGACAAAAAATTTCCGTCAAAAAAACGGTCGAAATCGACTGAAATTTCGGTGGCACGTCTCAAGCCGAACCGAGCGATTTCGGCCGTTTTTTTTGCTCCGAACTTCAAAAAAACGCGATCGATATTTCGAAAAACGCTCCGAACAAAAAGTACTCTCGGATCTCTCGGGGGTATCGCACGTTAAAACCGGAGCAGTTTTTCTACTATGATCACGGAAAAAACATCGTAAAAACAATACCGACGCTCTCAGAATCTAATGATTTTTTTTTCGTCGTCCCTTTTATACAGTAGGCGTTGTTCAGGTATAACGAGTTTATGAAACAACCGCGTTGATTTAAACCCATTGTCGTGTGCCGCGGCGTGTATCCGTGTAAACGTTTCAAGGCGTTTCCTAAAAGCCGGCTTTTTTCTTCTTTTTGTTTTCCCCCATAATCAACGATTCGGCGAGGAAGAGGAGACGACGTGCAGCACAGCAGAGCAGCGTCGCGAAAGCTATTAACTGTTCCGTTGTTCGCTCGCTGCGGGACGGCGAATATACCTCCTAAATGTATACAGGGACTAAAAGGCGTGTCCCTTAGCGCGGGATTGAACACCCGTATAATATTCTATACGTATTATAAAGGATGTGTTTTTGAAGAGAGAGAGAAAGTACTTAATTTTGACTGAAAAAAAAAAAACGGTTTACTTTTGTCGTACGACGATCTGCACCGCATTACCACGATAAAGTGTACGCGTCGTCCGTAAAAGGTTTTACACTCAGAATTATACACTCGTACCCAGATTCTGATCTCGTCCGCCAACAATAGTCGACGTAAACGTTGTGCGGTGGTCATCCCGCGATTTAGAAAACCGCCGTGGTCTGGGATAATTTTTCGTAAAACGCGTTGTTGTTGCGAAACTCGGCCAAAAGTAGTGGTCGGTGCACGCGCTCTTTCCGGTACAAGTCAACGGGAATTGTGAAACGCTCGGAATTCAAAACGGTATTCCCTCGCCCCCGTGGAAAAGTCGGGAAATTTTCGAAACGCCGCCTGGAACGTAGTACCGAGTACAGAGAAAAGGACCAAGAAAAATACTGTCGACGGGAACGGATCGCCCCGCGTTCGTTATCGGTTATTTCGTTGACGACTTAACCGCGGTGTGTTATTGTGGAATATTTATTCCGTTTGTTTTAAACCTGTGGTCATGCCGAAGTTTGGCCTTCTTACACTTGCCGCTTTACCGTTTACGTATACCGATGACGACGAGCAGAAAGAAAGATACAAACTGTCGCGACCCGCGGCAGGGGTGGCTTTATTAATATTTACGGCGCGTGCCCGCGGGCGTTTCCGGGATCACCGCCGCCGCCGCCGGCCAGGACGCGCGAAAGCCCGCGCGCGCGATTTATCATCTCGTTGCAGCCGCTCGCGGCGGACCTACGCCGAACAGATAAAAACAACTCTCTTAATCGCGATTTTTCCCCGTTTTTCCTCGTGTTCGCTTTTCCTTTTTCTTCTACGTTTCACGAAAATGACGCGTCCGAAGGCACTGATTATTCGTCTTTTTTTTTCCACCCCCGTCGCGCGTTACGTCTTCACCGCGCGCCGCCCCGCGAACGTTTCGCAGTTTATTTATTTAGTACACACGACGACCGGCGGTTATCCGTCGTTTCTTTTTTGACTCTTTTTTTTTTTTTTCCACGATTCCGAGCGAAACGTGAATCGCGATGCGACAACGCTTTTGTCCGCGAAATCAAAAAGTTACAATTAGAAAATCGGAGGAGGGCAACGTTTTAACGCGTTTTCGACGTACGACCCCGTCGATTTAGGTTTTTTCGGGCCACCCACGCAGTAACGATCGGGACGTGCTGAACGTGTTACTACACGTACTGGCAGACTTGGTGTGACACCACACAGGTGTGTGATGCGAAGATATTTTGAAAATTTTAATTTTTTTTTTTATAAAATTTTTGTTCGATAAAAATATAATTTCCACAAAAAGTTTTGAAAGTTCGATACAAACGAACGTGTAAGTACATAATTAATGCCACTGAAAAATTTCGCAAGTCGCGTATATTCAGTCGCTTTTTTCGAAAATTTTCGAAAATCGATTTAAACAGTACTCGCACGGATTCGTCGTGTGAGATTTGAGAAACAAAAAATTTACCGTCGGAATGAAAATATTTCGAAAAAATCCGCCGTGTACATTCTGAATGAGTATGAAAAAAAGTGTTGAAAAACGTTTTGATTATAACAATGGGGGAACGCATTGTTCGGCACCGAAAACGTAGTAACTCCCCGTAATAATGGTGCAAACGGTTTGAAATTTTGTTTAATAAACTACACTACATTTTGTGACCGACTTCTTTATTCATCTATTCTCTGTGTATTTCGTTATACACGAGTCTACTGCGAGAGCTCACTCGGAATCGTTGTTTTCGTAAAGACATTATTTTAATCGATTACATTTAACGTACAATTTCTATATATAAGACCGCCCTTATCAACACTCATCAACGCCCCCGCTGGATCTAGAGACTTGAACTGTTGTACAGAGGTTCCTGAAAGGATTTTTCAAAATCTACCTCTAAGGGGGTGAAGAAAATGGTGTTTAACGTCGATTTTTTACGTCGATCAATGCACAGCCCCCGTACCGCTGGGTCTAGAGACTTGAGATTTAGCGCTGAAGTTCCTTAGGCGATCCCCTAAAAAATGTTTTTTCAAATTCAACTCCTAAAAAGGAATAAAAAGGTTCAAGTGTATTGTGTTTATCGATCAACGCACAGCCCGAACCGCCGGGTCTAGAGACTTGAAGCACACGGAGGTCACTTGTACAACGAAGACGACGAGCACCAAGACAGCGTTTTTCAAAATTCAACCCCCAAAGCTGTATATAAAATTCTTCTCTTAAGGTGCTGTAACAGGGTTTCCAAATTTGTGTAACTTGGGGTACTGCTTTTTTAAAATTTAATTTGGTACTAATTTTTACCAAGCTCTGACCAATCGAGAGCTAGCGACCCACAGTGTCTCAAACTAGCCACGATTCCGGCTTTTTTCTCTTTTGTTTCACCGGATTGTTGTGCGACGAATATTTCGCGAATCGTTTTGTATCGCCATCGGTCGTTTTTTTATTCCCACCGTGTTTCGCGTTATTTTTGATTTTATATTCATAACGACCGTGTATACAACACGTGTATTTTTTTTTTTTTGATTGTTGCGCCCGTCCCGAAACGAATAGTAATCGTTGCGTTCGCGTAAAGTTTCGGCGTTTATTGCAGTCTGCTGCACGTGTTTCTTCGGCGTGCGATACCGACGACGGTCGGGAAAAATAGAAAAAAGTGTGTTGTTCATTGTTTTCCATTCGTTTCTTCGTGTGTACAGAGCGAACGCTTCGGTTTTTTGATGATATCCGTCGTCGACGGTCGTGACAATGATCGGTATTTGTTGTGCCGCCGGAGTTACCATAAAAGATCGTCCTTCTTTCTCAGCTTTCCCGTCAAGAAGCACCGTTATGCCGCCTTCTCTTGTAAATCTATTGTTAGCCGAGACTCCACGGTCACATTCCGGTCTCTTCGTGGCTATCAATCCACCCGGTTCTCTGGGTCTTCAGTCTTCATCAGTCGCGTCCCCCATGTGCGTCCTTTCCGGTCTGCTAAGATACATTTTCCGTCCATCTCTTCGTTTATTCTTTTTCCATATATGGTTGTTTGTTACAATAGTTAATCGAAGTGAGCGCACACGATACTCGCTCGATATTTTTTCGTTTGTGTACGTTTTTGAAATTGTCGAACGTTCGGTGAACGCTCTGTACGCACGTCGTTATATTTTCTCTTTTCCTAACCGACGCGCGCGCGCGATCGTATTAAAAGTTTCCGGAGCTGGCGGGGAAAAAAAGAAAAAAAATGATCGTAATAATCATAGCTGCGCATGTGTCGGGAGCAGAATATCATCTTCGCTGGCGAATTTTATTTCTTCGTAGGTTCCAAGGTGCCCCGGGATCACGTTATTGTTATGTGTCTATTGGTTTTTACAGCCGGCGTGTACGAAAAAACCGAAAAAATAAACAAAAACTACCCACCAGAGGATTGCTGCAGCCGTGCGCGTGTCCTGCAAATTGAATTTCGATCCGTTTTTCGAATATTTTATACTTACGCGCGAGAACACAAGGCGAATCTTAACAAATCCGCGCGGAACGAGTTCTCGCTGCTGCGATGATGATGGCGAGATTCGCACGTCTATTTTTCCGACGGCTTTTTTTTCACAAGCTCTTTTTGAAATTATTTTCCCAAAGAAGAAACCGTTTTCGAAACTTTCGGACTTTTTTTTTTTCCAATCCAATTTTCGGCTACCCATTAGAATATATATACGTGAGATGTACTACAAACGAGTTTTGGCCATACACAATATAATATACTCGAGTACAATACGCGAAAACAAGCCATTTTCGTACGCGCGGCAACAATTTCAATACCGTGTCCGGAACGACTGCCAACTTCCAGATATCCGGACGTTGGAAAAAATACGAACGTTATTGGAACGATTTTTATTTAAAACGTCATAAAAGTTTGAAATAAATCCGAGCCGAGCGTTCGCAGTTTACTTACAACTCGTTGAGATTTCCACATACCGCCGCGAGCTCACTCAGAATCGTGATTTCCGTACGGATTTATTACTGTACAAATATCAGACTTCTAAACCATACCGTAACGTAACCAAGTTTTTCACCCGACTCTTCGTCGACGTGCTCCCGAAATACCAGACACTTTCGTTTGTCGCGTTTGTAAAACGTGCGAAAAAATCCGTGGTCCGTTTATGAAAAATTTCAGCGTACCATTTGGAATCTCGCTCAGAATTTATAAATATCATAATTTTTAATATTGATTTCGTCCGTAATCACAATTTCCGGTGCCCTATTTGTTGAAACGGTGAACTACTTTTTTTATTGTTTACATTTTTTTGTAAATTCACTTTAACGCGTTTCCCTTGGCGTCCACCGAACAGCTAACGGCGCGCGATACGCGGTTTTAGAATTCGTTACCAGATTCTTTATCGTCGTTAAACTTTGTTATTGGTAAAGACTTAAACAGCATTAGGATCGGGATACAATTCGAAGACGTTCTTTATAGGAAACGACTTATACTTTTTTTCGCAAGCATATTATATAGAGAGGTATTTGAAAGTTTCTCGTGTACGGTTAGTTATTCTTTCTAGTTTTACTTTGCGGTTCCCAAAACTCGGGACAAATTCAGCTGTATACATATATATATACGTTGAACGGATTATGTAGAGTTTTGAAAAGGATCTGTTGCGGGTTCCGTTCGTTTAACAATACGGGAAAAACGCTTTTGATATGAAATTGAGTCGCAAAAACAAAACGTAGGGCGATCGCGTGGACGAAAAACTGATTCGGTTCGAATGTTCCGTGAATAGTACGGAGCGATTAGCCTAAATTTTGATAAAATCATTAGTTCTTGTGGAAAAAACTCGTGAAAATTTTTTTAATCCGTGATAAAATTCATTAGTTTTCGTGGAAAAACAGTTAAAAAATATTTCATCCACGACGCTGCCCTTATACCGGCGGTGTATAACTTTGATGGTGAACATTTTGAATGAAATAAAACGGTTGTTCAAGTACATGTACCATATAGCTTCTCTATTTCTCCTGAAATAATATTTAATTTCAATTTTTGATAGTGAAAATCGAAAAATTCTAAAGACGATTCGACGGGCAAAAATGTTTTTGATTCACAAAACCATTTTTCTCGTATCCTACCAAGCATAAAAAATCAACTCCAAAGTCAGCTGTCGCGTGAGCTATGGTTGGCCTCACAGATGGTATACTTATTTGAAACGTAACTAAACTTCTTGTTTTTTAATCGTTAATAAAAAGCAATTCATTTTTTCTATGGGTATTGGTTCAGCTCCAAAATCGAACACAGCATACGTTTGTGGAAGATTATAAAATTTCTATTGGAATTATTCGGAATGTTTTTCTCGAATGATTTCTTTTTGCAGTGTATTTTTTGTTTAGATTTTTGCGTTTTAACATCCATATAACAATGCGCGGGTTTAAAATATTATACGGTGATTTTATTATATTTACTGCAGCACGGCGGGGAGCATTTAATATCCGCCGTTGTTGTTCGATACCGATTTCAGGTGACAATATAGACACATAAATCCTAAAACACATATTATCAGTTTTTTAGTTATTGTTTTTTCCACGCTACAGTAAATCACGATTTTTTAATCGTTACAACGATTTTGTTGACCCGCGTTGTGCAAACAGTCGTAAACCGGCCTAGATGGATATTATTTTGTGCGTCTATCGTTTTAGATTCTGAGTGAAACGAATTGGTTTTCACACGATGTGTGTTTTTATTTTCCCACTGTTTCCTCGATAATTTCATCAACAATGTTCCGATTTATAACGTCAGTACCTCTAATGATAGGTATATGGACACAGATGGTACTTTAAGGGGTCATAGACTTAGGCTTCCGTAAAATTAAAAAGTTACAATAAAATAAAACTAAGCAACAATCGAGGAAAAAAATGTTAAAAATTATGGCAAACGGGGGTGTTTCTTTTACTCGATTTGATTTAGATTTTTGGCACAACTCTCACGATAATGATCGCATTAAGGTGAATCCTTGACACGATACTGAAATTGGTAACATAGAGTTCTGATAAAAATTTCAAGAATTTTTGGGCTAAGTATAGAACGTTGAAATTTTCGAAAATTTTAAGCAAATATATTTTTAACTCCTCACGGATTCAATATACAACTTCTATGTAAACCTCTTCCAAACCATAGTGTCAACCCACAGCGTCGTCAAGCTATCCCGAGATGGTGAATCCTAGAGTGAATCCGGCTTTTATAAAATTATTATTTTTTGTTGTTTTCGCACCGAGGGATGAAGATATAACGATATAATATAGTAGTCTTATTAGCAGCTATCCTTAAAATGTAAATCAACGTTTTCGACCGAAACTGACGTCGGAGATTCGTTTGTTTCCCCGCGTTAAACGGCTCTTCTCGTTGCACAAACAGAATTTACGAGGCCTCTTTCTATTTTTTTTTTTAAAAACGGAATAAATCGCGTTTTGGTCAACTGTGCGGAGCGGTGGTAACAGTTGTTTCGAAGTGTCGATTTGCGTTTTAATTTAGAAATAATTTCGCGTTTCTAGTGTGTCTGCGCGAACATAATATCGTTATAATTGTGTACGAGTGCTGTGTACAGTTTTTGTAATTTTTCGCGCAAACGATTTCGTACGCGTTTGTTTTGGTCACTGTTTTCGGTTTTCGAATAGCTGGAACATTACGATACCGCGGGAGCGAGTCGTCGTCGGGTGAAATAATAATATTTTGAAAAATAACCGCACTCCAAAAAGTGTTGTTTGTAATCACGCGTTGTTATTGGGATATTATTACATATATTATGTTCTTACAACACGTAAAAACGTCAATTCGTTTCAAAAAATTTTGAAAAACAATCAAAATAATCTATAAAGACGGAGGTCGAAACCCTCCCGGCCGGCAAGGCTTATTACAAGCGTGAAGGTTTTTTTTTACTAAATCATCTCAAAAAGTACTCTACAAGTTTTTAAAATAAGTAAACAGTGCACAATCAACAGTGTATGTATCTTTATTAATCTAAAACATGGTTGTGCGCTTCTCCATCATTGTCTTTCTATTTTTTTTTTCAAATCGTTCCATTATCCGGTTCGTTTACCCTCAAACTTTTTACGCGAGTCTAGAATTCACGAACAATTTTTCTGGATGCAGTACACTCGGGGGCAACCACGTTAAAGCGCAGAACAGCGTGCACGAAGCGCACTCGGTTAAAACCATCGGTGTAAATTTTTCGGTACACCGGTGTGGCCGAAATTCGATCGTTATTTTGGTGAAAATTCCCTTTTGCTGCCGATTTCACGTAACGTTTTGCGAAATGAACATCCAATGTTGCACCGGAAAAAAGAGAAAAAGGGAATCTATCCTTGTTGAACTGGACACTCACCCGTGCATCAAAAGAGACACGCTTCTCGCCGAAATGCCGCGTCCCTGACGTGCGCGATCGTCTCCTATCCTGCAACTGGCCCCCGTCCTCGGAGGGATCGTTTGCGCGACGATCGGAGCGATTTTAGTACTAACGAGAGAGAAAAAAAAATGATTTCGAAAACAATTCAATATACGACGTACACTTTTCGCTCGGAATCCGCTAGAACGGCGGCGGTACTTCTTCTTATCGTTGCAACGAAATTCCAGCGCCTTTGTTTTTTCGTTCGAGTCGATAGTGACTGGAAAACTTTCCGAAAAACGTCCTATACACAAATATACACGTATTTCGCGTTTTACCTGCTTGTCGTGTACCGCCGTTTCGAAGCGATATTCCCGAAAAACTGTTGCGAGAATCTTTTGAAAATGACGTAGCGCGCGCGAAAAACCTCTTTTGTTCCGAACTTTCCGGACTGCACAGAAGTGAAAACTTTTCGTGTGTATTCGGTACACAGACGACCATTGTTTTTTAAAGGGTCTGGAAAATGTTTCCTAATTTTTTTTTGGCTTTTTTTGTTTTTTGTCCCGATATAGACCGTCTTTTTATTCGTCGCTCGTTTCTTCTTCGACGGAGGAGCACCCTGAGAGGGTCGACGAAAAAATACAAAAATTATAATTTCGTTTTACACTGTTTTCTTTACGTCCGTGTCGAACATTCGAGTTCTTCCTTACACGTTCGGAATGAAAAAAAAAAAAAATATATGTTTTTTCTGTCAAATCTATAAACTTACTACTCGTGTGCAATTTCGTTCGTTGAACCTTAACTATCGATAACCCTCTCTCTTTAATTACCACTTGCTTTTTCATTTTTTTCTCATCTTCTCTGGTGTTGGTTGATTTTTTTTCTATATTTGCGAAACAATTTTTAACAATATTGACGAAGTTTTTACTCTTGAAACTCGCATCAAACCCCCCTTCTTACGTAACTTTTAACGTTTTTTTTTCTCTCTTTTTTTTTTTTTTTTTAACGACGAATTTGTACCTCGTTAACGCGCTAACCGCGTTATATATTCGTATACTCGTGTCATCGTTCATCAATATTATGATACGATTTGTATTTGTCTGAGCTTTATCAAAACCGTTTTGTTTTTATGTTCTAATATGTATCTCGCTCGTCGTTCATTTATCTTTTTACACGTACCCTTCAAGTACAACGATCCGCGCTCGACGCAGTGATTTATATTCTCCGCTGTTCGTGATCGGCTTTCTATCGATATTGATTGTTGTAAAACATATTTTGAAAACGATAGCGGACTTAATTTCAAATTAAATTTGCGTTTAATTCAAGCGTACGCACTCGTGTTTTGTGGAAAACGTTTTGTAGAGTGTCATTTTTTATTAATTTTTTTTCAAGTCCACACGTGTCAAGTACACGTACCGAAATTCACTGGAAATTATGTTTATAATGACGTTAATAATACTTACTATGTTGACGTATATCTCGTGCGTTTGCCGGCGCACGGAAAGAAACGCAGTGATTATACGAACAGGTTTTATATAAATATTGAAACATAATATGTTTATAGTTTTGTAAGCAGACAATCACTATTGGAAACGGTTTATTTTTTCCTAAACACAGCTGGTGACAAATTACGTTAAAAAAAAAAAAAATGTATTTCTGAGGGATTTTTTTTTGTTAGCTAAAGTCGCCCGATCGCGTGTATCTTTTATGAAATATTCTTTATAATTACCGCCCATGCTCGTGATATAACGCAGTAGATCAGAAGACTTTTAAACGATTTACTTATTATTGTTCTGTGTGTTGGTTTAAGTTTGTATTGTAGACCTTTGCGAACAGTTCTAATGTTTCGTCGTATCGCTTGTTCTCTAAAATAACGTTTTTTTTTTTCTACCTACATGTAATCACGAAAACTTCTTCAATAACGATCCCCGGTTTTTAACGTCAGTATACCCCCCGGTAACGATAGGTGTACGGACACAGATGGTACTTTGAGGGGTGGGTCATGGACTTGAGCGTCTGTAAAATTAAAAAGTTACAATAAAACTAAGCGAAAATCAAGGAAACCAGTTAAAAATTACGGGCGAACGTGGTGTTGTTTGTTCTTGACTGACGTTTTTGTTTGGCTCCTCGGTACACCTTAAAATAGCTATCGACTTTTCGGCCGGTCGTAAACAGTAAACGTGTACGAGGGTATTATTTCCACGTTTCCCGGGGAAAAAAATAAGGAATCATTACCAATATAATATCGTGTAATTTTTATTTTTTTTTTTTATTTCGCCCCGTTTTCCTCGCCGGGGCGCCCCGAACGTTTACCCGAAAACCGTATTAAAAATATATATATATTATCGCGGAGCAATGCACGTTCCGTACGCTAGGTGTGCGCGTTATTACCACCCCCGACTTTACGTACGTTTCACCCTCGGCCGTTACGTATAGATACCGATCTGGGCGACCGTAAAAATAAGATATTATTATCGATATACAGGTATCGCCGTGTTGGAACGGAAAATAAAGAAAAAAAAGGGAATTTCGTGAATTTATTACGCGGTCCGGAAGCCCGCGATTTTATTACGACCGTTTAATATCGCCTTTTTATTATCGCCTTTGCCGCGCGACCTTTGCGGGTTGTTTTCACAGTGGGGTGTCCCGCGTAGTATTATTCGTCGAAGAAACGTCCGTGTTTTAGATTCTGCGATAGCAATTAAAACCTATACTGATCGATTGATTCGTACAGTAGTGAGACGTCTTATATTTTCGTGCACGTTATCGCTCCGATCTTTCGACGGTCGATACTTCCCGGCAACGCGCGGCCGCGGCGACGTGTAAATTTTCTACCGAAGCAAAAACGGCCGATATCTGTTTTCCGAATCTGTTTTTTTCTTTTTCGAAACATAGTTTTTGAGAAAACAATTAAGTCGATACGTACAGTACCAGCACAGTGGAGGAACCGATTCGACTTTCGTGTCGATTTAAGCTGCGCGTGTTGATTGAAGTGCATTATTATTAGTGCGTTCAAATCGTGGGCAAACAACAACAGTTTTCGCGTTTTTCGTACTCCGCGGTCCATATCTTTCTATTATTTCAACGAAAAACGCGTGCATCGAATTTTTAAACTACACGTAGCGTATTGACAGTATTTTTTGTGTTAGTAGTACATACAGTCGACTCAGTTGACGACGATTTTTGAAATCCGGTATATACAAGTGTGTAATCGTGGGAGATCATCTGTACCGCCGACGTATTTTTCTCCTTTTTGCCGACTGTTTGGCGGTACACCTCCACACATCCTCCTCGACTATTATCACGATCGTTCACGCGTCCCGTGCAGCACACACATTCTACCGACTGACGGTGTATTATTTTACCGCGAAACTCGTATAAATACGTGTGTGTAGACGAACGCGTTAAATAAATTCGTCTCGTATTTTGTGACAGTAATACCACCTCGAGCCGCGATTCATTTGGCACACAGTTTCATTACTCGACGACTTTTATACTCGTCGTTTGCGCCCGGCCGCGGTGCTGACAATAGACAGAGAGAGAGACGGTCGGTCTCGGAATACGACGCGATCGTATCGCTCGATTCGAGCCGGGCTCACACTACGTTTGTCAAACGCTCAAAATAAATCAAACAGCGATAGGCCGTGTGTGCTATTATAATATGGTTCGGGGTGGGACAATGGAAAACCGAGTGAAAATGAGAAATAAATGAAATATATAAAATACACCGCGCCGTGCACGGGGAGAAACAGTTGTGAGAATTAAAAACCGCGAGTTTCGCTGCACATTACCTACCCGAAAAGCTCGGCAAAGCGTTTTTTATTAAAATATTATAGAATCGCCGCCGAGCAATGTCATATATATGTATAATATCTCTTTATCTAAACGAAAATAAAGGCCGTGAACTGGAGATTTTAATAACGACGGGGGAAACAAAGCGCGGCAATACCCGCGCGGCGCGAAGACTTTTGCACACATCTGGCCGCCGTCAAACGCCGCGCCCCGGGTGTGGCGGAAGAGGAGAAAACGATTGAGAAAAGAAGAGATTGACGGAGAGACGACTTTTTTTTTCTTTTTTTTGTTATTTGCCACAACCTGGTTCGTGTTATTAAAAGAAATCGCGGCGTTCCCGGGTGTAGTAGAATAATTATCCGCCCAGAACTTTAGATTTTGAGGCGCCCGCCGATGAAGGCCGAATTTCAAACGGCGAAATGTGGAAATGAGCTTACTCGAAATTGACGACGAAAATAAATAAGTACCCTCGATCGGTCTTAAAATCACGTTTTTTTTCCCATCTTAATTTTGACCGCGCGCCGAAGAAAACTATTTTTTTTTTTGTCTATTTGTTTGCGGTGTTCGCATTTTGCGAGTTCCGGTAAACGCGCGCGAGTAAAACGTTTGTATAGACGCGGACATTATTTTTTATGTTGTCTTGTTCGCTTTTTCTGGACCAAACAATCGAACTTTGGCGGAGGTTTATTTATTTTTCGAAACTATCAAAAAAGTTGCCCCGTCGAATTCGCTTGGACAACAGCTGCAAATCGAACATCGTAGAACGCGTACGACCGAAAGATGTAAAATCGAACGTTGTTGTATTTCAAGTTTTTCGCCGCATTTTTAAACTGTTTCGAATAAAATACGAAAACTACATATATAAACATCACCGTTTTTTTGCCACCGTTTTCGGTTATAGTCGACAAACACGGTTTCGTTTGATTCGCGATTTACCACCGGCTTTTCGTATCGTTTTTTTTTTTTTTTCAGTCCTTTCGCACTAAATCAAAAAATAATTTATTTTAATTTTCCAAAAACGTTTATTGTTTAAAAACGATTTCTAGTATAAAGTCACTGGTCAGTACATTTTTTGACAGAAATGCATAACATTTATAATTTTGTGATGAGGATATGATTTTTCTCGGATAAATATTTGATTCTGTACACAAATCGTCGTTCGTCAATTAAACGTATAATCTGTTTGTTAAAAAGACGGTACGAAAAATGAATTTCAGGTTTTTGTCTCCGTAAAAATTGCAAACTCGTTAGAGAGGTTCCTGCTTGTAAATCCATATTATGGACTTAACCGCATCACGTTTTAAATTCATCAACTTACGAATGATTCAAGTGCGTTTTTATAAGACGTATTTCTCAATATAATATATTATGTATTGAATAATTCTTTTGTGTGACTTCTACCATGTCTCGAGTTAATAATCATATTAATATAATAGTACGTCTCGTCGAGAACTCATTATTGAAAGACATCTCGTTATGTACGATTATTGTTCCGCGTACCTATATATTCGGCACTTCAACAAATTATACGCCACTTTTATGATTTTACAGAATAATCTTAACGATGTTTTTGTTACGATGCACCAAAGAGTATTATTTCATTGTATAAAAAATGTCGGTAAACGCTATTTCTTCCGATGTGCAGCCTTCGTTTTATAATATTTTCGCGTGTATAGTTCTAATCGAGTAGAATATTTTTAAATGAATTTGTTTTTTCGTTATAATCAATCGCAATATACGCTATGCGCGGCTTAAACGTATAATATTTAATATCCGAAAGCGATGATAAATCGTGTTGCCTTCGACAAAAACGATTCTGAGCGAAATCTCAGCTCCACAGGGGCAACGGGACGTAGGTTGAATTATACGATTTAAGAATGAAAAAAGACAAAACGGAAACATTTTTTTAGTTATCAACGGGTTAGGTTAGGACAAGACCTGTATTATACATTGTGTTCGTCTTATAGCAAAATAATTCCGTTTTATCGATGTACTTATTTTAGTTTTTATACTTATTATTAGCATTTGGAAACTACCGGTCGGACTTAGCTTGTTGCTTAGACTAGCTTGTTGCTATCGATAGAAAATTTTGTTTTACGTTACATATACTAAGTTTTCAAAAACAAAACCGAGTTGGTTACAAAATTTAAAAAAAATCACCAACGTGACCATTTTTTGCCGATTTTCCGACTTCAGACGATAAAAAAAAAAAAAAACTCGTTCGATTTTCAAAAATGTTTAGTCACGTATTATAAACAACGCGTGTCCGACCTTTTATTAAAATTTCAATGTTTTTGTTTTACTTGAAAATCAAACTTTTTACTGTAGAAAAACCACGAAAAAAAAAAAGTGGAAATTATTGAAAATCTCAAAAATTTCACAACAAATATCGAACCTTATACATGTTATATTAACGTTTCGTGAAAGTTTCATGTCCGAGAAATCGTTATTCACGGACCATATAAAACGAATTAGATTTTATCGCGTTTTACCGGGGTTATTATTTTTTTATCAAGATTTTCGGTTTTTGTTGGGTGTTATTTTTTTTTTGAAATTAAAAGTTTTGATTAAACGTCAAGTGGTAACGCGCCCTGCAATGATATAACAGTACTATCGGCCGGCTTTTTGAAAACGTATCGACTGTTAATATCGGAGCAAAAAAAAAAATACCTCATCTTCGCAGTAAAATCGATTGCTATAGAAACTAGCGATGGGCACAATAGAAATATTAGTAGGTGATCGAGACATTTCTATAATCGATCTCGAAAAAAACATTCGAAATGTTCAAAAATTCAAAAAACGTTAATAATCGAGAGGTCACTCGATCGAAATAACAGAGATATTGAATAATATGCTGATCGAATTAGCAAAATTGGTCATCAATACAATCGCTCAAAACGAAACTTTTAAATTAGAAACCTATGGGGCTTTTCAGTTTTCCTCCGAAAACGTCCGGAACGCCTAATCGCGGACGCCGCCGAACGTCATTCGATGTACATTTCGAGATCAAGTTTTAAAAATGGATCAGAGGTGTACTCGAAACGATCACTCGATTATACGATCGTTTTAATTATCGTAACGTCTCCATCACTAAATTTAGAAACGGCGAGAACCGCACGACGATGACACAGCGCGCGGTCGTTTTTTTCTTGTAGTTTTTCTTCGTTCTCTCCGGGTCCTCGGGCCCAACAACGGCTCCCACGGGCCCTCTCGGATTAGCAACAACAACAACAATAATAACGAAAATGTATAACATAATAAACCGTATATATATATATATTTAATGATATATACAACGAGTCTGAGGGTTCGGCTGATAATAAACAGTCGCGGTGGTGTGTCCCCGGGGCTGGCGGTTCGGCGTATTAATATACTGCGGCGGTCTTAATTAAATTTATGAACCCGAGGGAAAGTGTTGCAGAAATATGTATTTATGTATAGGTTGGTAATAGCCGGTAAGTGGTCGGACGACGGTGGCGTGAAACCGCAGTTTGTGTTTCGGAAAAATATCCGGACAACGAGACGGAGAAAACACGGTGAGAAACGGTCGAAGAAATGTGCATCCTCGCGGTCTCGATTCCGAATGTTTCGAACTATATTTCGATTGACTTTTTAGCGTCAGCTAGGACCACTGGCTAGAGTGGTCTTACTACAAATGGATGCACATCTACCAGTTTCTGTACAGCGACTTTTCTTTTCGGATCGACTTCTTCGAGATCGTTTCTCGAATTTTCTCGATAGTTTTTCAACGCGACCGGAAAAACCACCGCTAAAACGGCATTATGTCAACAACGCGCAGTTTCGAAAACGAGGAGTTTCGAAATTTTAAACAATCTTCGTGTGCTATACGAAATTACATTTAATTTTAGCTAGGCTGTTTATAGACGGTTTAGATTTTGAGATTTTTCGACTTTCGAACGCGACATCACGGTACGTTACTCTAACGATGTGTACGAAAAATTTTGAAAATCGCACAAATTCTGCCGATATTGGTATTAAGATTTTTGCGCGCGTTTCCATCAAAACGCGTTATCGTATAGTGTATAGTATTGGTGGCAGTATAAATAGATCACCGTTTATCGTTTTCGATACGTAAAAACCAAAATAACTTCCTAAACTGCCGAAAATGAAAACGCGGCAATCGCGTATAGAGAACGACGATTTTTGTGGTACTCACCGTAGTCGTGTTTGTTTTCGAGGAAAAACAGAACAGAACAGTTTAGAATATATTTCGTCATCAATATTTTGCGCGATTCAATTTGTTCATTTTTCCATCGTTCCGTAAGCCACCCGCAGTGTTTAAACCCACTCGCATTTTTCTTACAGGGATCAGTTTTTCGACTTTTTGACTCGTGCATACCAATCGACGGCAACATATCAATCATATTTTTCATTTATCAGTTGAAACGCTCGGGGCTATAATACTCAGTGCCTGTAATACGCATTTACGTTATTATCATTTTTGTTTTCGAGTGTTTCGCGCATTATTCGCCGCCACTTGTTGCCAGTTTTTTTTCTTTTCTGCGCACTACGACATTACAGACGTTTTCGCGCCGTTGTTGTTGTTTCATTCGGCTTCGCAGAGTATTTACGTATATATCTCCGCAGTAAATCGCGCGAAAACTTTTAATCCCGTCGTTTCTCCGTCTCGATAACCGCAGCACTCCTTTTTCCGTACGTTTAGCACCGTTGGCCAAAATACAAACGGTTAAAAGTATATATATAAACACTTTGTATCCGCGAGTGTTGCGCTTCTAGAATTTTTATCGCACGCGTGTGATAAGGTAGTAGTGTTGTAGCGTTTGGTGTGTGTCACATCAATACGTGGGAGACGAGGGAAAATATAGACCGAGATGGTTCGCGGAGAGAGAAGAATGTTCTCCTCGTCGTCACACGAAGACTAGAAAGACTCGAATGTGAATTTACGTCGAGGAAAAAAGACCGAACCGTAGACGAACGGAAACGCGACGCGCTGAATGAAAAACAGTAGTTTATTAATGATAAACGGCGAGGGACCCCGAATGGCCCGGAAGATGGGCGAAAACGATGAAAACTACAAATTTTCGCGAAATTTCTACCCTTCGACAAACACACGTTTACCGCGATTTTACTGCGCAAAACTTTGTGCGTTTAGTATATATATAATTCGACCGCGCTGGTTTACATTTTTTTCTTTTCCTCAAACACCGCCCGTCGTCGTGCTCGCTCGCTTCTTCCGATCGCACACAAACCGTTATTAATATTTTTTCGTTTTCAGAAAAAGAATTGCCCGCCGGATTCCCGGCGATCACCGAGGGACCGGGAAGCAGTAAATCCATCGAAGTGGGCCACAACGCCGTGTTGCAGTGCTCGGCCTCCGGTAATCCGCCGCCGACGGTCTATTGGCTGCGAGAAAACATGCGACTGGACTTGGACACGAATCCGCGATACTCGATTCTCGACAAAGGATTTCCAGGTACATTATACAATATATATAAGTACGTGTTTTTAGCACGGTGGTTTACCGCTGACGAGGGTGTTTTTCATCCCTTTATCCGGTAGAAAGTGCGTCGTTCAAAGACGTCGTCCTCTTACGATATATACCGGCGAGAACCGCCTTTGACTTAAGATACGACGACACCGCCGGCCCTTCGGTCGTAAACTTTGTCCGGGATGTATATATATATAAGTTTGGCCGAGGCTAAAAGCCGCCACGTTATGGCTTTTCAAACCCTGTTCGTATACTATATATAAATGTTTATAAACCACTCCTCTAATTTTTCAACAACGCGAAAGTTTTTACGTCTTTCAAACCGAGTTCAAATCGCCGTTTATAAACCGGATACCGGTGGTATTGTATATCAACAACATAAATTGTTTTAAACATCAATTACCGAGACTTCCGAACCCACCCAAAGCTTTAACCCACTTTTTATAATAAAGCGTACTGCAGCTTCGACGAACTATTATTACCCACCCGGTATCCTAGTATCACTTCGGGGGGTTTTTTTTTTATTTGTGCAAAGACAGTTCAATCGCATAGTTTCAAGTTTTCGTTTGAAAATTTTTTTTTTTACAGAGTTTCGCCAAATGACCAAGTGCATTCATTTCGTATGTGTTTAAAAATTGAGAATTTTATGAACTGCGCTGTGCGATATGATTTAGCTCGTTTTTTTTTAACGCGGTATAGACATTTTTTGAAAATAATTTTACGTATTTAATTTCTCATTAACGTTTGGTTCCGCGACTTTTTCAAATAACTCGTTATATATTCGTAGTGTATAACAAACGCGCTGAATGTAATAACGTTATTTTATAACATTTAACTAAAATATCCTTAAATCGTATATTATTTCGAACGAGCGAGATAGTATCATGGTTAGGTATCTGCAGTTTCACTAAAATTACGGCCCAAGTAGGTAACTCGATTATTTCCAGTAGTAAATCAAGAGAAAGTTAGAACCTAATTTATATATATATATATCGAGGGGCTGAAACACTAACAAACTTCGTTTAGTTTCTTAAGACGTTTCGCTAGTAAACCGTTCAAAAGTTGTTAATTTTACGAACACTAATAAATATATATAGTTATATCGTTCTTCCGGAATTCCGAGATGAAATTTCATTTCTATATACGTCTTTATTATTACTACTACGTTATACGCGTATCGCGTACACATCAGTCGTTTAATTGTTAATTAAGTAAACTGACTCAAATCACATTTTAAATATGTACACGCTGTATTAATATAGTCACGAATTCCCCTGTCGCGTGATAAAATATGTATAGTCGATACAGCATACAATTTATGACTTATTTTTGAAATATTAAACAATATTCTCTTAACATTCGGTCGAATTACCGTCTCATTTTGATATTTTTCACTTTATTATTCGCACTTTTCGCAGTACTTTCCCTGTTCTGCAGTTCAATCCGAGCTGGAGGGGTTTTTATGCACATGTCTGGAAAACCGGAGAATATCGGGGAAAAAAGAGATTTGGCTGGAATTATTTAGTTGGATTTAACGTAGTTATACAGTACGATACATTTATACTGTGTGATGTTTTTTGTCAATACGTATCCAAACACATCGTGTAAATTAATAGTGTATACGCTTAGGCGGGAATAGTTAAAAATCGAAATTAAACAATATCGTTTTAAAATTCTTAAAAATAAAAACACGAAAGATAAGCTACATCGTAGGAGGTTCACACGGTAAAATAATCATTAGAACACGAAGCCGCTGTTCCTGGTTGTTTTTATCGCGCGTATTTCTCTCGGGTCAGCACGATTTAAACGGAGATCTTTATGGTAAATCATATTTTTTACTAGAAAATCGTGGAATAGTCGGGCGATTTCGGAATTCAGTTGGCGTAATAATTGAACTGACCCGTCTCGTGTCTCAATCACGTATTATGTCACGTTAAACAAATATCGATTTAAAAAAGAGTTTATTCAAAACATATTAGATCGTAGTTCTTTATGGTCTTTAAAGTGCTTAACTCGTAAGTAAACTCACGAGCATAAGTATGGACGTTAAAATTGTTTCGAAAATTTCCATTTTATTTGCTACTGATTTCATAAATCCATATTCGCAATTTTTTTTTGTTTTGTTTTAATCGCGAAAACTGACGAAAATTGGTCGTACCTTGTTTTTAGATAAAAATTCACACGAATGTGCTGTTTAAGATTCGAAAATTAAACACGCCGTGTAAAACAGAATTTGGTGTCTGAATGAAAAAAAAAAAAAAAATATTCAAAAAAATCGGTGTCGCAATAACGGTTGGAAATTTCCACGCGTCGTTTAAATTAATAATATTCTCTTTATACTCGTGACTTTCGGAATTTTCGGAATATTTTTATTGTGTTTTTTTTTCACCTTTTTTGTCGTAACTAATACTCTTTTCCCGGCCACGGTTCGTGCTGCACTTTTTTTGTTTTTTTCCTCTCTCTCTAATCCTTTAAACCGTTTAACCGCAGCGCCGCTGTTGCCATCGCGCGCACATCGTATAATAGCGGTAACAATAATAACAACAGAAAATACCACCGGTTCGCGGATTTTCGCTCCCGAAAAAACAAACGGCCCTATATATAGTTTGGGATTTATGTAAATGAACTTGTGCGTGTTTGTTGTTGTTGTCAATTTAAAAAGTTTAAAAAAAGTGTATTGATTTTACGATGACGCGTTTTCTCGTTTTTCTGCGAAAACTTTTCGCGTAATCGCTCCGAATTTCGTTTGTAATTCTATATTCCAGGTGTTCGGCCCGCGTACATACACTTGAAGCGTTAATTTTTTAAAAGTCTCTCACAATCTGCGCGATTATTCAAAACCTTCCAAAAGTGATATCCAAATCATTATTTGGTAAACGCGGTTTTACTTTAGTAAGTTTCTAACACGTTTCAGGTTTCGTTTTACTCGTGTAGTTTCCATACATATTATCTTTGAGATTCTCTCACAAGTTCACAGCGCACTTGACGATCGGTTAATTTTTTCGACGCCGTTATTTCGTTTTTCCCGAAAATTAAAACATTCTGTTCGTGTAGTGTTGATTACGATACTGTTTGTACTGTACTGTCGACCGGACAAACGCGAAAACACCGTTTTTTCTCGAAATCCGCGGTCTACGGTAGATTTTACCGTACGTCTCAGAGCCGGTTTGGAATCGTTTGATTATTCTATAAAAACGAGTCGGTAAATCGAACGTCGAACAACAGTAACATAGAACGTCCAACAGACAGACCCACCCGATACAGTGACCCACTACACCGGTCGAAACTGACGGAAAAACGGTGTGGTTTTTGTGATTATACGCAAAATTCAAACATTTATCGACCGCTGCAGGCGTTGGCGTGGAAATTGAGATTTTATTTAACACAATATCGTGTTAAATACGACATTACGCGTGTTCGGCGAAATTACAACGACACGCGACCGTTTGTGCACGTCTTGGCCGGGAAAAGTTTGTAATGAAAAAGCGTCGAGAATAACGGGTGTTTTGTGTTAATGATTCTATTTCGCGTGCGCTGTGGCAATTTTTCATATGGTAAAAAAACGTGAAAAAAAAAATCGATGTGTAAAAAACACGTCCACGTAGTAGTAATTGTTAGATTTAAAAAATCTTGTCGTTTTCCACTCGTAACTCGAAAAATAATCAAAAAAAACGCTTCAAACAAAGTAGTATTTCGGGTCCATCATCTATTTTTTTCGGGTATCATACGTTAAAATCGGAGCGTGTCTTTTTACTGGAAAAAGTGATCACAGTAAAAAAAAAACATTGTAAAAACAATACGTTCTTCGCTCTAACGCTCAGAATCGAAAAGAAGAAGTCTCCGGAATCGCTCTAGGTCTTTGCGTGGGTATTTTGACGATGTGGGTCACTGTTTTGGAAGCTGGTTCATAAATACAGGAGTCGCGTACGTCAAATCTGTAAGCGATCAAAAATTGCCTACGAAATTAACGGTTCTAAGTGACTCGAACAGCGAAAGAATAGTCGTGGATAGAAACGAAGAATAATCAGACGCAGAGTTCAGTGAAAATTTCAAACCATTTGGACCGTTCTTCGAGGAGTTCTTACGTTTTTAGTGTTTTAGCAATTTCATTTTTTTTTTTTGTTATAATCCGAATAACACCGTTTTCCAATACTTTTTTTGTACGCTATCGGCTACTGGACGAATTATTTTATAACGAATTTTATTCAGACGGCAACAAATTACCGTAGCAAAAAAAAAAAACGTTTTTTCTTAATTTTTCGCTTAGTTTTTTGATCGTAACTTTTTAGTTTTGTAGACCCATAATAGTCTACCCCTCACGGTGCCTATCGTTAGACGTGGCGCTGACGTTGAAAATCGGAGCGTCGTTATCGTGATATAGTGGTAAAAAACCGACACGCGTCGTCGTGTGAAATACATTTCTGTTTACATCTGAAACTCGCATAACTGCCAAAAAGAAAAAAATATCAAATAACATATGGGTAGGTGACGAAAACGGTCGTGGTGTTTTTTTTTTTTTAGGTGTAAAATTCCTGTTCGCCGCAGGTTTATACAATAAACGAAATACTGTATATTTTATTCGTTTTGAATGACAAAAAATAATAGATTTTTCGCAGAGTTTTCCTTTTATGTACACATTACGCACACGTACGTTGGACGAGAAAACACTTGCTGAGTTTGACGGCCCGTATAGAAAATGAGCATAAAAAAAATAAATCCGTACACCTTTGTAGCGGGTACAAAAGTTTGACACGTTTTTCCGGGAACGT
>CM029362.1:23633199-23650602 GCA_017140985.1 Hormaphis cornu
AAAAAAAAAAAAGAAGCCGGGCGCAGTCTAGGTTGCGTGGGTAGTTTGACGGAGTGGCGCTTCGGGTGGGTCGCTCGTTTGGGAAATAATTGTGGTTCGAACGTCGTACTACTTGATAAATCATCGCCTTCGAAAAAACGATCCTGAGAGAACCCAGTTATCTATAGGTATACGTCCTGGTAAAAACTAAATTTAACAATAAAAACGGTCCGAAAACTCCGAAAGTCGTATATTAACGTTTAAAAAATATCGATTATGACGGTTTCAGTTCGATCGGACAAATCGGACTCCAGTGTGCTTTTTAGTGTAGATACGTGTGTTTTCGGACTCGCAAAATGTGTATAATTCAAAAATGTGTTTGAAATAACATATAATTTAAAGCCGAAATCTCAATTTTTTTTTGCGGTATTCAAAGTTTAGATCGGAGCACTCTCTTTCTACACGATAACGTCATCACAAACCTGAAAATTTCATATTTTAGCACTGAAATTCCCAATTTGTTTTTGGTTTTCGGGATGTCGTTCAATAAGTAGTGGAAAATTTAAAGAAAGTTTCAACCGAGTATACCACCGGAGTTCGTACTTTTATATAGATGCACTGACTTTGAAAATCGAAGCATTCCGTACGAAAATTTGTTGACAGAAAAAAAACAATAAATTCCTCGCTCGTCGCTCAGTATCTAAAATAAATGTGTAAGTATAATATTCTACACAATGCGACTTGGATTTCCGTTAAAAAAATATTGCATACCTAGCTTTAATGTTGTAGAATTTAGAATATCGGTCCGATATAATTCATCGCATCGTATGGCGTATTTTATAGTCTATTAACCGTTCAAAGGATATCGAGAAAAACCACAAATTTTTTTTCGCCTCATTGCTATTTTCGAAATATGATTTCACATTTCGTCTTTGATTATTTTTATGCAGTATTATTATTATTATTTTTACCACACTGTCATTCTCGAAGGGTTGTATCGTATAAAATAACATAGTTGCGGATTTCTCGGCGTGCGTCGGTCGCGTATAAAAGCCGAAAACGTCCGTGACGTGGGTAAAATCGTATATGAGGGTGAATTCTGCTGAGGACGTGATAATCGAAAATATGACGTCCCGACCGGTATTGTTCTGTCCGTCCGTCCGTCTGTCTGTCCGTCTGTCTCGTTTTCGACGACCCCGGAAATCGTTGTAAAACTCTGCGTCGTTGACGAAACGAAATAAATTGGCATATTAAATGTTATATCGTCAGCCACACCGTTGTTGTGTTTTACTTGCTCGTTTAAAATAATAAACTTGTGGTCACAAAAAACAAAAAAAAGCCAGGATCACTCTCTAGGTGGGTAGTTTGACGGAGTAGCGACTACGCTTTGGGTGGGTTACTAGTTTAGAAGTCATGGGTCAAACTCATTATTTAATATCTGAAAGTAACGAATGAATTTAACAATTAATTTGGTGCAAAAAATACAATAATCCACATATCCGCGTATAAAGAATGTTAATTTAAACAACGTGTGAAAATTTCAAACCGTTTGGAACATTATTCGAGGAGTTAATACGATTTTAGTATCAATTGCATGATAGTGCGCGTAATATTACAAAATTGCAACGTTTTTCAACACTTTTTTTGTACGCGTTCGGAATCTATTGGCCAGATTATTTTGTACTCTTTCATCAGAAAGAAATTTTTGTTTTACATAACATATCTTCATTTCATTTCTTAAAAAACAAATTTGTGCAAGTTACAACATTTTTTTCTAAAATTCAATCAAAGAAATTTTCGAATTTTATACTCCTCAAAGTACAGATCCTTTCATTAGAAGTATTGAACGTTAAAACCGGATCATTCCTTATACCCTTAAAAGTGTTCACAGATAAAAAAAAAATAAAAACATCGTTGTAAAAACAATACGTTCTTCGCTGACGCTCAAAATCTAAAACAATTATTTACCTACTTCTATGGAAGGATTGTGGCCTCAGATTTGGAATTAATCACAAACCATATTGTATGTGTACGATATGTCCAATAATAATGTAAATTTCCAATTTCAAAATTCTTTACGGTATTTAGCGTTCTATTTTTCGCATAAAACCGTTTTCAGATTCTGAGTGCAGCAAAGTATGCATCGTTTTTATTCTTCCGTGAACAACTCTAATTGTATAAGAAATTTTAAATCCGATTTTTCAGTGACTCTAATGAAAAAAGGTCTACAAACTCGGTCGGTACTTTGAGGGGTCTCAAATTTGAAAATTCAGAGTTGAAAACGTTACAGTCATGAAACTAATGGGAAACTATTTAATTACCGCGGCAAACGTGTTTTTTACGTATCGATTTTTTTTTTTTTTTTTGGCCATCCATGATGATCGGAACAAGCTGAAACTTTTACGTAATATATTCAAATAGAAAAGATACAGGTTTGATAAATGTTTTGAATGAATTTCAATGAGATTTTGAGTCAAGTTTAGAAATTCTCGAAAAATTTACCAGGACCCGTACACATACTAATAGACATCTGAGCTCGGCCGGAATCGTTTTTTCAGAGCCTATACGATTTATCTTTGCGTTAAGATATATTAAAACAATACGTTTAAACTTTTTTTTTTCTTCTTAAATTAATTAAAAATATTTAACGTGTTTTTCGTTTTTAGTACTATGTATACTATTTCGTCGTACTTTTTCGCTGCGGCGTATTTACAATTTTTTTTTTTTTTTTTTTTCCGTTTTATGGACACCTTATTTACGATCTATAACGAAATCTTGTTAAACAATTTTAGGTGTATATAAAATTGTTTTTCAATCAGTGAGATTTAATGGTGTCTATAAAAATGGTTTTATGTTACGCGCGTATAGAATATTAATAAAAAAAAAACTTGTTGATCGATCCATATATATATATATACGTCATCAGTTCCATTAAACTGTATTGTTTACCGGTCGTGTGTTTGTTTTTGTAATGGATTAACTCGCAATAAAAGTCTTCGGTTAAACTTATACACTAATATATGCCGTTTAACTCGTATACTTTTAGCGATACGTTTTTTCTCGTTTACCAAAAATATGTCGATAATTGCTTTTGAACGAATAAGTACTGCGATTGAGACCGTATAGATTACCTTTTGGAAGAAACGTTTTTCGTCGCAGAGTATACGAACAAATCACAGCAATTTTCGTTGCGCTTGGTTTGTTTGACGTATTGTTTCTTTTTAAAGGATTCGGTCAAACGTGTTTATCGGCCGTTTATATGTTTTTCGATCCGAAGTTTTGGATCCGTTCTTCTTCTCCCCGGTCGCTTAATATTCGCTCCGAGAACGGCGCGTTCTCGGCCTTTTTCTTCCATGTTCGCCATCTATCTTTTCCTCCATCATCTCGTGGTTAACGCCCAGGACTATCATCAACAGTGTCCGCGATTTTCTTACGTAGACTTTCAATCTCGCCGTATTCCACGCGTTAGTTTTTGGTGAGTTCTCCTCTCTATAAAAAACTCGGAATTTTTTTTTTTTAGCTTTTCTGTCAAACGTACACACTTTCCACGCGTATCGAACACGTTATCGTATCAGCTATAAATCAGTATACGCGGTTATTAATATTGTTATATAAGTAATACAAGAAAATTCGTTTCTATAAAATATCGGTATATTTTGTTCGCAGGCGCGTTGCAGATCAGCGACAGCCAAGAGACGGACCAGGGCAAATACGAATGCGTCGCCGAAAATTCGGTCGGCACGCAACACGCCACGGCCATCATGCTGTGGGTCAGAGGTGAGTAAAAAAATATTATTTAAAAAAAAACCCCTTTTTATTATGATTGATAAACTTTTTGTGGTTTTTTGCGTGCGTTTTTTCGAATAAAAATAAAAAAAACCGACACAATTACGCCCTTTATAACAAAGACACACACACCAGCTGTGCGGACGGAAAGCGAGCGCGTTTCATATTATTCCCGTCCGTTTGTCCGTTTTCTTTTCAAATTTCGTTAAATATTCCCGTTAACTTTTGAAAACTTTTTTTTTTTTTTTTCCCCCCATATAAACCGCGTAATTTACGATTCCCCGACCCGCGGGCACAAACTGAACGAATTTATGACGTCCCGGGACGATGGATATACCCTTCGCGAGGTTATACGGTTAATTAATTAGGTTAATTGTGAAACATTAGCGCGAGGTAATAGCGCCTGATGCTGCTGCCGCGAACTGTCGGATGTTCCATTGAATGTTTCCTCCGACAACCGTTGCGGTGAACCGTAAACGTTTCTGCATAAGGATGTTTACGATTTTGAAAAAATATAATCTAAAAAAAATATAACCTACGCGTATTTATATATTCATCAGCTCAATGTCAATCCCGTTTTGTAACGTTTTTTACGGTGTGTAAATTGTGAAACTTTAATTTTCTCGCGCGTTCATCACATAACAAATACGGTCGGTAAATAATACTTACTCGAATTGAACGGGGAAATAAAAAAAATTAATTAAAATTCATATCGTACGTTATACAGGTTTCTAGGTAAAAAAAAAAAAATTCACAAATTGTGTTTATGAACAAAGTACCTACGCGGAACGAGATTCGTGCGGTGTTTCGATTTTTATCGTTTCCTCCATTTTATATGCGTTTATTCGATTCAACCGAGTTTCGGTTTTATGTGCCTACGAGTATAGCGAACGAGAAACGCACTCACGATTCTACGAAATTTCTTGCAGTTTTATATGAAATTATAAAAAAACAAAAAATATCCGGGATTACTCTAGGATAGTTTGACACGGGGAAGCGACTACGCTTTGGGTGGGTCATTTTTAGTTTAGAAGTTGTTGTTTAAACGCATCTTTGTTTTATATCCGAAAGCAACGATAAATCATTGCCTTCGAAAATACGATTCTGAGCGAGCTCAATTGTCTATAGTATACGTTGTGGAAAAAACCGTATATAGCTTATACATAGATAACGCACGCATAGAACAAGTACAACACTTTAATCACTTAGAAAGTAAAATAACGGAAGATGGCCGTTGTAAAGATGAAATTCTTAGTAGAATAGCGCAAGCGAAGAGGGCTTTCCAGAATAAAAAACACCTACTAACCACTAATAGTATGTACTTAGAGGTAAGGAAAAGGTTCTTAAAAATATATATATGGAGTATTGCCTTATATGGCTATGAAACCTGGACAATCAGTGCAATAGAGAAAAGAAAACTAGAAGCTTTCGAAATGTGGTGTTATCGTAAAATGTTAAGAATTTAATGGATTGATAGAATAACGAATGAAGCAGTACTAAATAGAATAAAAGAAAAGAAAATACTATGGCATACCATAAAAGTTAAAAGAGCTAAAATGATAGGACGTCTACTACGCCATGAGAGTATAACCGTCATAGAAGACGACGTTGAAGGCCGTATAGGAAGAGGAAGACCAAGGATGAAGCAAATAATAAGTGACATGGGGAAGAATAGTTATAAAGAACTAAAGGAATTGAGAAATAATAGGGAAGCATGGAGAGCTGCAGCAAACCAATCTAAGGATTGAAGACTGGAAGAAGAAGAGAATATCGTATTATTTCTGATAATATATCAAGGAACGCTAGTAGAGAATATAACATATTGTTCATTTTTAACGACATAAAATCATCGTATTTCTAGGGTTTTAACAGAATATTTAAATCCGACCTTTATTTATATGTTTATACAATAATTCCTTACAGTATCATCCAACGCCCTAAGAACGTTTTAATCGTGAGCTCCTCTTTGAGCCTAAACATTTTAAGAAACATTCCGACTCGATATTTTTTTTTTCGAGCGATTTAATGATTGTTCGTACGTCAACTACGCCCGTAAATTCAAATCGACATCGACATTTCTTGCAGGGTTAAAGAATTCATATCTTTGACGATAAAACAATACGAAAAATACGTTCGACCTGGCACGTTTGTAAAACGATATAATGTGTACGTATCCATGCCAATCGTCTTTTTATTTCCAGTTATTTATTTTCTTAAATTTGAATTCGGACGTGTTCATTAACGTGACGTGGTGTATAATACGTGATATCGTATATATATTTATTGAGAGATAGCTATTATCCGTGATGTGTACATTCATATTTTATGCTCTTGGCCCTGCACACAACACGCAAAAACGTATTTTATTCCAGTCAGGCTTTATAGCGAGAGCGATTACTGCAGCTGGGACGTGTGCCCCGGGACCTATTTTATGTTCTACGACGTTCTCTAAAATACTCTTTCTACAGTTTCTACAAGTTTTTAGAATTTAAAAATTAAAAAGTCGGCATCGGTCTAGGTAACGTGGATGATGGACGGAGTAGCGACTACGATTAATTGTGTGGGTCACTGGTTAGGAAGTTGTAAATAAATCATTACTCTTCGAAAATACGATTCGGAGCGAACTCGGTTATCCAGAATACGTCTCGGTAAAAACTAAATTTAACAATAAAAATGGTCCGTAAGTCGTATCCACGTTAAAAAATAATAATAATAAAAAAAATTATTCAAATGACTTGTAAAAAATGGCATACCGAAGAATATAATGGTATCATCGGTATTTGAATTCGATCGAACAAATACTAATCGCAGCCCCAGCGGGCTTCGTAGTATAAATTTGTATTTTTGGACTATTACTCGTAATATTCAAAAATTTGTACGGAATAACATTTAATTTAAGTTCTCTTTCTTCGCGAAAACGTAATCACAAACTTGAAAATTTCAAATTTTCGCACTAAAATTCTTAATTTATTTTGAATTTTTGGGGTATTACTAAAATAAGAAAGCAAAATTTGAAAAATTCCAACACCAAAATATCACCGCAGCCAATAGACGTATCAGAAAATTTGCTGATTGGAAAAATCGGAGCGTTCCTTCCGAACGAAAACTTCATCACGGTTGTTAGAATTTCAAATTTAATGCTGCAAAATTCTCCGAAATGCCCGTTTTTTCTCTCTCTAGTTTTTTGGGTATATCTCAAAAAGTATGCAAAATTTAGAATAGAGCTTCAACCAAAGTACCGTCGAAGTCCATATACCATTGCCATTAGAGGTACCGACTTTGAAAATCGAAGCGTTCCTTCTATACGAAGAGTTGTTGAAAGAAAAAAAAACCATCTTTGCTGCGTTCAGAATCTGAAAACCTTGGTGCCCCTTTTATCCCTGCCTTATTAGTAATGTTATTAATATTGCTAAGGGGGAATAAATTTGGCGAAACACTGTCACAAATTTAATTTATTGAAATAATATATCCCACGCGTATAGTTTTAAATTGTAAAAAAAAATATTATCTTGCCGTATAAATAGACCGCCTGTACATAAGCCCCTTGAATTAAATTATACGCAATTTTTATAAGACATTTTACTAGTCAAACTCGAACGATACAGTTACACATATAATATTATCCTTAAAAAAAATTTTTGTACAATGGACATTACGTGTACTATAAATTTTAATGAATTTGTAAAATTCTCTATTGTTTTGTATAAGAAACAAAATGATTTTTTTTGTGCTACTTTTGGTACGTAAATAAAAATTTCATCGCGTAATATTATTCAATTTTAATTCGACATTAATTGTCCCTGCACTCGTGATTCGTATAATTGATTTTGCCTGCGGGTATTTTTCTCTTTTTTTTTTTTCCACCGTGCTGCTGACAATTATCAATCGTCGGCACGCGTTTTTTGTATTTTCAAAAATCAACGTTGACGCGTAATTTTATCGCCAAACTTCATTCGCGTGACACAGCTGCCGAATTCGATAAAATGCCGGTTTAATTGTGTTCGCGCGTGTTTATCGAGTATTGGAAAATCATATTTTCCTGCGTTCTCGGAGTCGTCTAAAAAAAATCGTTGATTTTATATTGTTGTTTTACTTCTGAACGCCAATCGCATTTTACAATAATTATAATTAGTTTTTACATGTGTATATATATATATATATTATTAACAACCCGTGTTAGACAACACATCATTCGTTTTGAGTGCGCCATAATTTTTTCCGACTGTTTTTTACGTTTGTGCAGTTATAGATATTTTTTCAAAACAGCATGTTCGCTATTATTTTTCGCATGGCACATGGCGGGCGAAAATTGACGTTTAGCGAAAAGTGTCATCGAAAATTCGGACACGATTCTATTCTAATTGCTTATAAACAACAATTTGGTTGTTCGTACCTAATTTTCCTTTGTACAAAACGTTCGTATCGTGTTTTCAGCAAGAGCGCTGCAGTGATTTTTCGTTATTATTTTTTTTCCGATAGGTATAAACATATTTATTATAATATATTGTTAACAAACACACATAAAATCAAAATTATATTATTTACATTCATATATACCTGTAGTGCACAGTCACCGCGTGCGTTTTAGATTCTGAGCGAAGCGCGATTAATTTTACAAAGATTTTTTTTGTTTTTTTGCGTCACGCGTATATGTAGTGCGTATGATGTTGGAAACGTTTTTTTTTTTTCAATTTTGTACGTATAGTAAAAAAATTGTCCAAAAATCTTAAAATTCATCTCTATTATACATATTCGGTCGGTTTGGTGAATATTTTGAAAAGTGAAAAATCATTAGCATTAAGTCCAAATGTATGCAATACGGTCGAGTGTTTACGAACGTTTTCGACCACACGTATACGATCTATTCGTAATTTGCAGTAAGTTTATCTGGAAAAAAGCGATAAAACACGTGGTTTGTTTAACAAACGCCGATTGATTTCCCAAACGGTTTCTGCACGCGTATAATAACTGCAGCAGCAACAACAATATGACGTGTGTAATATGCTGAAAACGAAAATTTTCGCGATTCAGAGAAACGGTTGCAATTTTTTTTTTTCAGTTTTTCGCCACATATTTGTTTTACCGCAGGATAATAACCATATAACGTACTTGCACTCGCATTTATACTTTTACGTTTATTGTATGTTTGCTTAACCGCAAGCACGTTTTATGGGACGAATATAAATTTTTATTATATAGATACGTGGAACTACTTCTCCATCGCTTCAATAAAAATATTTGCGGTTCTCAAACCAATCTCTTTCGTATTTTTTCGTTTTGAAAACATACACGTTTAGTACAACCGCTTATTTTATCGAGCGACCATCGTAAACATTAAAAATCGTTATCCCACACTGTAATATACGAGTATCTGCAGGGTCGCCACTTTTTCTATAGAAACCTGGAAAATTCAGCGAATTCAAATTTAGTCTTGAATTTTTCTTAATTTCACCGAAAATTTGTCATTTTCAGGTTTTATTTTATACAATGCCCGTATAATCTGTATGTTTACGTTATTACGCGCGGGAAAGATAAAGATAGTTTGCATAAACATAAATTAAATGTGGTACTCGATCGATCTAAGAACAAATATGAGTTTTTAAAAACTTGAAATCTTTTAACTCGGCGTAAGTAACGAAAAAATACAAACTATTATTTTCTTGTTTTTTACGTTTTTCTCTCCCGAAGTCCTGAATTTGTAGTGCATCGAAACTTATTAGTTTACTTCTTCGGTTTATCCGTCCCCTTTTTTACACACTATCGGCACCTCGAAAAAGTTTAATTGCACGTTACACATAGCGGTAAATTACAGGGGGAAAAAAAGTGCATTTTCCGCCGCGGTGCAGGTATGCGTGACAGACAGCGATTCCGCCTGCAGCTTATTTTAATCGTTATTATCGTTCTTGTGCCACTAAAAAAATACAAGTTTTCCCAATATTTTTTTTTCTTTTACGAAAACTCTGGTGCAGATTCCCGCGCGATTTGTCCCGTCACTGCACACACACACACATACGTTAGGTATAATCGTTGTAATGCGTCTGGAAATCGATTGTATCGCGTTTTTCCCTCTCGTGTCCGCGTCGTGTGAAATTCGCGAAAACGGCTTTTCTAACTTTTCACGCGGCGGTTTGTTGATTTTCAAAGCGGTTTACCGCGCGCGAACGATCCGTTCGATTCGACGTGAAATATATTTTCGAGGTTCAAACGTAGTACTACTATATTTTAATATCCGAATGCAAAATGGAAAATCGCGTTGTCTTTGAAATAACGATTATGAACGAGCTATCCAATCTAATAAGTCTTGGGTGAAAATAGTAAGCATCGTAAATTACTACTATACGTACTAAAAAATTTAAAAAAATGTATTATACCTAGGTAGCAAAACCTTTTAAGTAAGTACATAAAAGTTTGAATGCGACAAGGAATAATTTTTTTTGCCACACACACACACAACAATGGTTTTGCCGAATTTTTGAAAATAAACAACACCGTGAATCGTGTGCGTCTGTGTGTTATTATGTATTGTGAACGTACGTATACATTGAAAATTTATATAAATCAAAATATAGAAATAATTTTCCAAAAACAGAAAACTTTCGACAAAATAATTATGTTCGACACGCGCGGTTAGGAGACGTCCCGTAAATATATATTTTGCACAGTTATTTTCTCGTTGAAATCATTTTTAACGACCCTTCGAGTTTCCCCGTCAAAGTTGCACAACATATAATGGGGAGCGGCGAACCGCGAGAATTCGCGGACAAGTTTGCGGAGGACGACGGACCGCCGAAAGGGTTACAAAAAAAATTGTTTAAATAAATATGATTCGCGGTACGAAATCGGTGTCTTTCCCTATTATAATACGACGGTGTATCCCCATTTATCCCTGTTCATCCCCGTTCGCGTGTTACGTTTGGCGTCGGCGACACGGTTTGCCGAGCGTCCGGAAACGGTCCGCTTCAGTATATGGTGGTGGTGGTGGGTTCTGGAGGGCCGAAGGGGCGGTTTTAAAGGGCTCTCGTCGAAACCGTCGTCGTAATTGGCCCGTGTGACGCAGTGGCGATTGTCTGCCGAGCGTACGCGGAAAAAGGGTTGTCAGCCTCTGCGCAGTAGTACGATAATACTTATTTTTCTCCATGAAAAAGTACTTTTATACTTTTTTTTTTTGAGTAGAATGACGGGTTCTCCTGGTCGAAAAGCTTTTCGGTTTTTTTTCGAGTTGCGTTCGAAAAATACCGAAAAAGTTTGCCGAAAATCATTTCGCCTCGCGAACGACCACCCATTCTCTTGTCACTGCTCCGATCCACGCGTATGACGTTTAAATAAAAAAAAAAATTCGACCATCGTCATAGTCATACCGTGTTTGAAACATTTTTTAGATTCTGAGCGTTGGCGAAGAATGTAATGGGTTTTACTATGATGTTTCTCTGTGATTAAAAGTTCTAGTAGAAAAACTGCACCGATTTCAGCTAACGATACGTTAAAAGGTGGATCTCAGATATGGTACTTTAAGCGTGTTTTGAAATTTTTGTTATTTTCAAAGTCCTGGGTAGAAAAAGAAAACGGGCCAACATTTTTTAGTTGCTCCGATCGATTTATATATGTCGTCAAGAAAGGTGTTACGAGTGTTCCGTTGAAATTTCAATCGATTTAGATCATATCCGAGGGAACTGTGAAATTTTTGTTATTTTGGGCGGCTATGTAAATATTTCTTACGGAAGGTCCAAATAACAACGGAAACGTGTTTTTTACACATCGATTTTTTTGATTATAACATCCAAAACTGAAATCGGACCTAGCTGAAACTTTTACATAATACTAAAATAGAAAATATACAGATTTGATAAAAGTTATTAAATGTTTTTACCGCGACGTATAACTAGGCAACTGAGCTCGCTCAGAATCGTACTTTCAAATGATTTATCGTCATTGTCAAATGTCAGAATCGTTCCGAACTACTATTGAAACCGTCACGGGCGTCGTTGAAGAGTATGTTTGTTGTTACACTAAGACGTTTTTGCGATCAATTCTCCGATATTTACAGACGGTGTTTCGCAGTGCTCGTCCAGAATCGTAATTTTTTTGTAAGCTCACGGATTTTGATTCACCAAACTACTAAGAATCCAAACCAGCAAACCATTTATACAAATTCGCTGTTTCACCTAACTTTCCTCCCTTTACCTAAAATTCACTAGTTTTATTACATAGATTCTGAGCCGGACGAGAAACGCGTATCGGTTTTTTATGCTTTTTTCTGCAGTTTTAACTTTTTTCGGCTGTATAAGTGCTGCCATCATTACGCATAAATTAGATCTATGCCTTAACGCATACGAAAGACGCGGGCAGTATGTAATTTGAATTTTTTTTCTTATTTTTTGGTTATTCCATCATTATCTATCGAGTGATCCAAATACAATAATAAAGTCATATAGTTTTCAGTATGAATTTTGAAGTAGTTCTCATACATCGGCGAAATCATTATTGACGTAATCATTTGCCTATACAGTTTTGACAATTTTCGAACGATTTACGGATATCTTTGAGGATTTACATAATGTATTATGTATATTATTTTTAATAAAACTTTAAATTTTGAGATTTAAACGCGATTTAAACGCGTTTAACAACTTTTGAAAACAGTCGAACTCGATACTTTATTAACGTTTTTTTTTTTTTTACCTTGTGCGTTTTATCCCGCCAAAAATTTTTCAATGTTTTTTACACGCTGTACGATGGATAAAGTTTAAACGTCGTACACATATATCAATCGTTTCGGAGTTAAATACGAAATCGTATTTTAGAACATCAGTGTAAACTTTTTCATTATTTTGTACGTTTTTTTTTTTCGATTATAAACGTGTAATTTTTGTATTCATCTTTTATTTCAAACATAATTTTTTATAAGCTGTTAACTAATTTATCGATCGGTTGATATTTTATTTATTTTTTTACTTTTATTCGCATGTTTATTATTCTGTTCTTCTCTATTGATTGTACTTGTCTTTCGAATATTATCCAAATCGGCATAGTTGATGTTTTCGCGCATTATTGAGAAATGGATCATAAAAATTTAAAAAAAAAAACCACCCAAATTAATTAAAACTTCGGCTTACCGTTCCAGGATTTCACAACCGATAGTTTTTCCATATGTATTTCTTCGTGGTTAATACCACGAATAAAATATGACCCTCCGCGGAGACTTGGTCAGTACCAAGACATATTATATAGCCCTGTTTATAATTAATTAAATCCAAAAACCACTATACACCACATTGTTCGACCCTCACTCCAAGTGCCTTTGTCATGGACTTATTAATAGTTTGGTATCCATACTTGAATTCTCCGTGTTGTGGTTTTAATTAATTTTCGATTGTTTAACTCATATTTAACTCATACTGCTTTTGCCCCCATATACAGCGTCCGTTAGTAGTGCAAGGTCTTTGATCATTTTCGAGTTTGACGTTTTCTGTCGGGAATTTCGTTTTGTATTATTTGAATATTATTGTTCGCGTTAAATATTAGTTATTTGCGTTTATTCAAAAACACTTTTTAATTGTTATAGATCCTGAGCGCAGCGAACAATGTATTGTCTTTACGTTGATATATTTTTTTTCTTTGAACAATTTTAAGGGTGTAAAAATTCTCCAATTTTTAAAGTAAGTATCTTCGACGAAAGGTCTCTGTTGGTACTTTGAGGCGTCTCAAATTCGAATGTTCAAAATTGAAAAAGTCACAGTCATAAAACTAAGCAGAGACTTCGGTGAAACCTAAATTACGGCAAACGTGTTTTTGTCACATCGATTTAGTTTTTTGGCCGTAACATCATCCAAAATAACGATCGGGAAAAGCTGAAACTCCTACATAATACTCAAATAGGTAAGATATACAGGTTTGATAAAAGTTTCAAGAGATTTCGAACAATTTTTAGTTAAACCTAACCCTTAAGCTAATAGAACTTTAAAATTCTCGAAAAATTTACCAGGACGTATATTAGACGACTGAACTTACTCCGAATGGTTTTTTCGAAGACAATAATTGTTTAACACTGCTTTCAGATATCAAATAATACGTTTTTACCTCAACTTTCAAACCAGTGACCCACCCAAAGCCTCCGTCAAAATACCCACGCGACCTAGAGTGATCCCGGTTTTTTTTTTTAGTACTTGCTTTTTAATATTGGCCTGTACGAATCTATTTACTATTGTAAACACTCATATTTTTATATTTTTTTTAATATGCTGGCTAAAACTATTGATAGAACTGCGAATGCAATTTTTTTGTTTTCATCTATATATATACAATGTATATATATATAGATGAAAACAAAAAAATTATATTATAAAAATGTATATTATACATATAGGGATATACTATAGTGTTCCACATTTATAGTTTAGAAATCTAAAAATAAGCCGTTGTTTATTATTTAAAAAAAAAAAAAATGTTTTTACAGTCTTAATAACCTTAAAAAGAAATTTAATACGTACGCACAAACAAAATATGGTATACCTCGATGTTTTTTTTTTCGTTTTTAGTTCGAAATCTATTTTTGCCATAGCATAACATGACCCTATTAATTATATATTATGTACTTTTATTTCTATGTCGTCTTGATGATAAAAACAATGTTCAAATGAATTAATTCAAACGTTAAAAAAAACCAATTTTCAGCAGTCAACGTATAGTTTCCAAATCTGCACCATGTTTAAAAATAAATAGATGCTGAGAGTAGTTTGTACGATTCGTATTTACTTATTCTCGCGAGTAAAAATAGGAAATTGTAACTTCGTTCTTCAAAAACTCCTAAAACTTGTGTTTCAATAATTTGACAAAATAAATTTTCAAAAAAATGCTCTTTACTACATTTAATCGTTCATAAATGTATGAAATATAAATATTATACGTTCCAGATCCTTTAAAACGTATTGCAACAAGTCGTCGGATCTTCTGAAAGGAATATAAGGAAACAAAACATAATATTATAGAATAATGTAATGAAGAATTAATTGAATCGTTGAAGAAAGTTTTACGTCGCTTGTCTGTATAGCCGTGTTGCAGAACACAATAAAAAAATTTGTTTTTCACGTTAAAAATTTAATACGTTAAACAGTTTACACGTTATTATTTGTATAGTTTAAAACGACGAACATTATCAATTTTTTATTGCGTTGTTATACAAAACAATTTTTAACACTTTTTTTCTCTGTTCTTCTCGAACGTGTTTTTATTACGAACATAAATCGTTTATTGCGCCGTTTCTCCTGTAGGTCTTGAATATTTATCTCGCGTATGATGTGTGCGTTTTATAGAAATATTTAGTGTTTGCGGCGAACCGTTTATGAAAAAAAATGAAGGAAATTCTACGTCGGGTGAGAAGTTGGTCGGATCAGGCTTCGGAGTAGGTCACTTCTTTGAGTAGGTTTGGAAGTTGTGGTTTAAACGTGTATATTATTAATTATCATCTGAGAGCAATGACTTTCCCTGCGAATAATCGATTCTGAGTGAGCTCGATAATCGAAAACACGCTATTAATATGTAGGTACTACTATCTACTACCGATTTAGGACTTGTTCTATTGCGTTTGACACACTAAAAAATAAATAATAACTAAAATAAAACAAATCCGCTCGCATCATTGCAGTAAAATCAATAAAATCTCGCTCCGCTCAGATTATAAAAATTCAAAGAAATCGACCGTATATAATTTTGATACCGATGACGTGTACCTAAGTGCGATTATTTTCTAAACGCATTTCTAATACAATCGATATATTATAATGATTTTTCACGACTAACTACGATACGCAACTACTAATTAATATATAGATAGAATGCCTAGATACACCTATTCTCCGCCAGCGTTTCTCGCCAAAAACAAAAAGTTGAACTCAAATATTTAAATTTTTTCGCACGTTAGGTTGGGTAATATTATAAAAACTAAATAGTTTTTTCAAAGATGAGCCGATGATCGAGTGTCGCATAAAACAGTTGAGAAAAGGATTGTATTTCACGATATTTATACGTCTGCAATATACGTAACGTGCGTTTTACAGTTTCGCTAAAATGTACAATCTGTATGTTTAACGTGAATCGTTGTGCAGCAGCTCGCTTTTTATAAATCAAGATCAACGGAAAAATAACGAATAATATATAATACGGAAACGTGATTGTTTTTTTTTCGAAATTTCCATTTAAGATATTTCTAAAGTGAAAATTTCCACCTTGCATCACTATAATTATTATTAGTGATTACGCACTATTACGTACGAACGCGAAACCCTTCCACAAATATTAATTGTTGAGCTGTCCCAAATTATAACAAAACAATATATTTTATTCGTTATATCTACTATAGTAGCCGGGGAAAAAAAGTTTTAAAAACAAACGTCGACCGTATAATAACATTTGGCGGTTTTTTTTTTGTCACTTTTATTTTGATTTCGGTGGCACGGAAATCATCATAATAGATGAGACGACGTGTGAAAAGGTGAGTTGTGAACGTTGACTATCGACACAGTACTTCAAAAAAAACAATTTTTTTTTTCGCTCGATTCTAAATCTCTTACCAGTATTCAAAATATTTTTGTGTTAATATATTTCGAATAAATATTCAATATTTCACTTTTTCCGATATTCTTAAAACGTATATAATACTTATATCTTATCGTACACCGCGATTTGTGTTGTACCTATATATTTTAATATACCCGACAAATAACCCGACTAAGCCTCATACAGGATTTACCCGTTAAATCGTTCACCCGAAACACGAACGTTTTAATAATTTATGTCCTCGTCCGTAAGAGTATGTATACGCTCAAAATTATTTCAGAACAACCTTTTAACGAGTTCCGTTTCTCGCGAACCAATATTTATGTATATATATGTACGTACACATTTCACTTCAATATTAAAAATTTAACTCATTCGTTCTTTATCAGGTATATATGTCGTTTATTTTGCGACACACATTGATTGTAGCTTATGTTTGGCGATTTATAACTTAACAGAATTAAAAATGCTTTTGTAGAGTCTATAATTATTCGCTAAAGTAAAAAAAAAAAAGGTTTTCATTATATTATAAAATAATAAAAGTTATATTATATTTTGTCTCGCCAAACACCTCGACTTTTCGTTAAAATCGCATAAAAACGTGAATTATCGCATCTGAATTCATACTGTTTTAGTTCTTATACAACCGATATAAGGTACCCACGGGACACTTTTTTTATGAAACGTAAACAAATTCGTTTTGTTTCTTGTAAACACGGCTTAAACGTTCTCGAATATCATTATCAATTATAGTCATACTGCAAACCCAAAATTTCGAGGTTATCCCCGGAAACTGTATTGTGTACTATAAATTGAGACTTGAAGAATTGGTAAAAATAAATCTGTCCCCGACCGTGTCCAGTATTATTTTTAGGATTTTACTGTCGAATTCCGAAGTCGGAGAATCACTCTAGGCCGCGTAGGGTTGTTTGACGGAGTAGCTTTGTGTGGATCACTATATGTTTTAAAGTTGTGTTTGTAACGTGCTATTTAACGTCTCGTAGAAAGTATGAAAAATCATTTCTGTCGAAAAAACGATTCTGAGCGAAAATCACAAAAATAACAAATTTTTCCAACTACAAAAAA